>CAUYSK010049119.1:0-11824 GCA_963575035.1 Avahi laniger
GCTCCCTCCCCCAGCAAGGCCTCCTGCTGCTCTGTCAGCTCCTCTTCTGTCTCCTCAGGGTGGGTGGTGGGCTGCCTCGGCAGCTCCCCTGTCTTGGTGAGGATCTGGGAACAGAACACGGGCCACATCAGCTGCGGGGAGCAGCCGTGTAGCCTGAAGCGCAGAACGGTCCATCCTTCCCTCCCTTCTCCCAGGCGGCCACCAGCCTATACAGAGCTTCTAAGTGAATTTAAGTGTCTGCTCTGAGCAGACACATGGTGCCGAGGGTGACCTGGCATCAGCCCCACTGCTTTCTGCCAGCCTGGTACTCCCTTGTCCGGCCCCAGCATGGCCCCAGGACATGTCCCCCTCCAGGCCCACCTTGCCCAGCTGCAGCTGCTGCTGCTTCTGCTTCTCCAGGAACTGCTGGTGCTGCTGCTGCATGACCAGCTGCTGCAGGGCCTGGGGACTCTGTGGCAGCGGTGAGGACTGAGTGCGGCTCAGCGGCCGGTGCCGCGGGAGCTTACCCACTGTCCGCATGCTGGTGGCCACACGTTCACCTGTCACCAGTGGGGACTGCCCATGGAGCGGCACTGTGGAGTTGGGGGCAGGGGAGTAAGCCCCGTTGGCCGGGCGCCAGGTCCCCCTCCCATCTTACCTCCATTTGCCCCCGTGGAACACCACTACCACCTCCATACTCAGGAAAAACCCTGGGGGGCCTGGACCACCCTGCCCCCAAACCTGAGCCCCATTCTTCCTCCTCCCCACGACTGAACAGCTTCACGGCTCAGAGACACCGCCTCCAGCAAGCCTTCCTGAATTCACCAATCTCTCCCTTTGAGTTGCTTAACTAAGTGCATGTGTAGTCTCGGGCCCTCCCTGTGAGTGAACAATGACTAGTTCTTCCCAACTGCAACAAGACCTCCCTAATGGTGGCTGGATCCTTCCATGGATCCCACCAGCTGGGAAGCCCTGGGGCCACAATCACAAATCTTTCAAGCAGAACCTCTTCTGATGCCAACAGGTACTTAAGGGCTGTCTGAAGCTGTGCTGTCCAGTCCCATAGTTACTGGTTACATGTGACTTCTGGGCCCCTGAATCTCAGCCTGTCTAACTTGAGATGTACCACAAGTGTGAAATATATACCAGACTTCAAAGACTAGTATGAAACAAAAAGTAAAATACCTCATTGATAACGCTGCATATTTATTACATATTTAAATGATAATGTCCTATATATATTGAGTTAAATACATGCTATAAAATTAATTCCATCTGCTGTTTTTTTACATGGCTACTAGAAATTACGTACACATATTATGTTATGTTTCCGCTGGAATGTGAACTCCATGATGGCAGATTTTGTAAGAAACAGTGCATGGCACCCAGCAGGTACTCAGTGTTTCCAGAATGTGGAAGAAATCAATGATGCTATTGAGCGGAGCTGTGACAGGGCTGAAGAGTCTCCCTGACTGCTGGTCCCAACCTGAGCCCCTCCCTGGCACAGCCACCTGCCCACTCACCAGCGATGAGGGTGCTCTGCTGCCGGGCCTGCTCCAGCAGCAGCACGTGCTGCAGCAGGGAGGCATGCCCGTGGGGGGTCGTGTCACCCTCCAGTGCCACTCCCAGCAGACAGCCGGGAATGGAGGATGTGCTCATGAACTTGCCCGTCAGCGTGCCGCCCTGCCGCAGGGACTGGAGGGCCTGCCTCTCGGCCTCCTGCTGCGTCGACAGCTTTGGGGAGGCCTGGAGGGAGATGGGAGATAAAGGAGGGGCTTATGCTGCCCCAGTGCTGCCCACTTTGGACCAGTATCCCTCATCGACTCTCTGTCCAGCCCCCAGCTCTGGGCAGGGCCATCTGATCTCCCTCAGGGCCCTGGGAAGGCAAAAGCCCCAGCTGGGCACAGCCAGGACCAGTAACCTCAACACCAGAGGGAGGATGGAGGGTTTGTGCCCCCCGTATGTACTTACAGTGAGGTGCGAGTTGGTGACAGTGACTGTGGCCTGCAGCCCTAGGGAGATGTTGGGCAGAGAGGGAGACGTGTAGAGGCTGAACTGGTTGGGGGAGCTGTCCAGAGGGAGGGCCCGGTGCTGGGGGAGCATCTGGGGAGCAGTGGGAAGAGACAGGCATGAGAGCAGGCGAAGGAGGCAAACTGGGTCGAGGCCAAGGTCTCTGAAAGGTGCCCTCCCAACCCCCCTGGGGGAGTCTGAGATCAGAGCCCTTCATCGGCCCATGGGACGAATGCCCCTTCAAGGCAACGAGTCCAAGCAAGGACCCTCCGGCCTATTCACGTGGGCAGAAAGGTCTTTGCTGGGCACCCCCAGCCAAACTGGAAGAAGCCGCACTCTTTCTTCCAAAGGAAAGAGAGCAGCCCTGTCCCAGCGCCACCCAGCCCTCAGCCAGGCCTGTACCTCTGTGGGGATGTTGGGGACTGAGCCAGTGAAGCCATTCTCAGCAATGGTGCTATGGGAACTGTTGGGAGAGCTGGGGCCGGAGCCTGGCGCACTGTTACACACCGACGATGCTATAGGAGAAGTGGATGTCACCTGGGCTTGCTCTGAGCCACCCTCCACTTCCAGACCCTCAGAACCGGGACATGAGAGCAGCCCTTACCCCCAGGCCCAGCACCTGTGATCTCAACAGCTCTCTTCTTAAAGGTGCTAATAACAGTCCCATCCTTGCGACGCAGGAGGGGACTGCTTCTCCGCTCAGCCACCTTCTGTTTTAGCCTCGAACGCACTTTCAAGTTGGGTTCAGAGGCTGGAGAGAAGGTAGCCAGGGCTCAGATACATGAACACATCACACACCTGCGGCCCAGCGCACCACAATCGGGCCACCTCAGGCGGCAGCCCTGCCCCCTGCACGTGCCCACCTCTACCTGCCAGAGCCATGTTCTGGGACGTCAAGTTGGGTACTCACTCACCTGTTTTACGGAGGGGGAAGTCATCTCGGCTGTCATAGGGCCCAAGCAAAGGCAGTTTGTAGGAGGGAGGCGTCCCAGGGGGGCCGCTCTGGGGAGGGGAACTCTGGTCCAAAGAAGCATGGTGGGCTCCCCTGGGGGTGGCAGTGGGGATAAAAGCAGATCCAAGTTATCACCCAGCCCCACGAACCTACCACCTAGCAATCTACATTTATGAGAAGTCTACTGGGACATGATCCTGGGAAGGGAAATGAAGAGAGAAACCACGGGTGGGAGTCTCGTCTCCTAGGAGAGATTGCAGGGCCCGTACATGGCCACAGGGCAGGAGCCCCTTGCCATCCTGCAGCCAGGCAGCCCCGGAGCAGCGCACCTCTGCCCACCCATGCCTGCCCAGGGCCATTACCAGCATTTGGGGTGCTGTGGGAGGGAATGGTTGAGGCCGCCTGGCGTGGGCTCCTTTGACTTCGACAAGAGGAACTCCTGGAGCCTCAGCTTTACCTCGGTGCTGGCAATGGCACCTGCAGGACAGGGCACAGCGGACCTGGGTGCTTGGGGCCAGGCCCCTGCGGGCAGAGGGCAGGCGACCAGGGCAGCGGCCCCAGGAGGCCCCGCCTTACTCTCTTTGCTCTTCTCCTTGTTCCGCAGGACGAGCAGCTGCTGCTCCAGCCGCTGCTTCTCCAGCTCCTCCTGCCGCTGCTGCTCCCGCTGCCGCTGCTGCTCCAGCTCCTGCTGCCGCTTGGCCGCCAGCATCTCCTGCTGCTGCTGCAGGGGCGCCAGGGAGGCGGGGGTGAGCAGAGCCCAGGCGGGGTTCGGAGGTCTGGGCAGCACCCCGGCCCCCCGCACTCCCCTCACTCACCTTGAGGTGCTTCTGCAGCTGGACCTCATGCTGCCGTGTCAGGTGGTCGTGCTGTTTCTGGAACTCGGCGAACAGGAGCTGCTTCTGCAGCTGCTGCTGCTGCTTGAGCGCCAGAAGCTCCTGCTGCAGTTGCTGCTCCCGCAGCACGGGGTCCACAGAGCCCGCCAGAGCCCCCCGCAGCTCCACGGGGCTGGGGCTGCCTCCACTCCCACCCCCCAAAGAACTGGGCATGGCTCCTGGCAGCACCGGCTTCACCTCCACTGTGGACAGAAGAGACAAGAAGGGGTCAGTGGGCCCAGTCCCAGACCCCAGCCATGCCTGGGGCCCAGACGGCTACCAGGTGGGACTGGGAGACTCAAGGAGAACAGAGAGAGGAGGGAAGTGAAGTCCTTCTGCTCTATGGATGCAGCCTTCTGCCTTAATTAAAGGAGGCTGAAGCCATGAACTTGAATAAGAAAATATGCATAAGCATGAAGCACAGTCCCAGCAGGTTGTGAGTACTCAGCACATGATACAGTCATTTACAGTTAACACCTCTGGGCATTTTATGTGAATGACTCATTGAAAAGCCACAGTTACCTATTACTTACGTGCTACTATTACCCCATTTTACTGATGAGGAAACTGAGGTTTAGAGAAGTTTAAATAATGACCAGACACAGCCAGGTGATCGAAGAACCAGATCCACTGCTTTTAACCAATGTGCTGTACCCTCTCCCCATCTCTCAATGCCATGCCCCCCTCAAAGCCCAGACTACAAGAGAAACTGAGGCACAGAGGTTGGTTCTAGAACTGATGGTGCTGGCAGCCAGGGCCCTTGGTAAGCCCGGCAGAAGCCTGTGGAGACCTCCTGGACATCCCCACCCTCTCCCCTTTTCTCTGCCTCACACCCAGCTGGGGCAGAGAGGGGAGGAGGGATGGGCTATTCGAATGGGGGTGGGGTGGGAACGGGCCTCAGGGAAAGGGGGTGCAGGGCTGCACCGAGCCAGGGACGGGAGGGGGCTGGGAGTCAGACTTGCTTCCTTTGCTGGATTATCTCCTTTCAACAGTTTTATTGTAATTACCCTGAAAATGCCGCTATATATAGAGTGAGCCAAACAGCAGCTGTGCCTGGGGGGAGGGGGATGAGAGGATGGGCGGGCAGGCGCAGGGAGGAGGTGGGAGGAGGAGACAGGAAAGGAAAGGGAATCAGACAGGAAGAAGGGCAAGGGCAGGGGGAGGGCGGGAGCTTCAGCAGAGATCTTAGAACTGCAGTCCCGGAGAACCAGCTGGGGAGGGGCAGGTGGCCCAGGGCCTGCTGGGTTCCAAAACCTTGGGTCCAGACCCTACAGGGACAGTGGGCTTCCCATAAGCCCCGTGGA
The DNA here is from genome assembly GCA_963575035.1 of Avahi laniger. Lineage (NCBI taxonomy): Eukaryota > Metazoa > Chordata > Mammalia > Primates > Indriidae > Avahi > Avahi laniger. The sequence goes on from CAUYSK010049119.1 coordinate 5,118, forward strand.
ACCTTCTGTACTCCAATGGGCTTATGGGAAAGCTGGGTCTCCACCTCTTGGTCCCTGTACACTGTCCTCTGGTCACTTAATGTCTCTCCCCACCCCTGCCCTGTGGTTGCCAGGGCAACTGGGCAAACACTACACCAGCAGGGAGCCCCAAGCCCAGCCCACACCCCACAAAGCCTCCAGAGGCCAGCAGGAAGGAGAAGGCAGGATACCACTGCCTGGGAAGGAGGAAGTGAGAGAGGCAGGGCCAACCCATCTTGTTTCTTTTTACTTCTTTCTCCAAAGAAAGCCCTTACTTTCCCTGATACAGCCAGGGAGGTCACAGGGGCTGGGAAGATGTGGCCCGCTCCAGCCCAGGCCTGGAGGTGAAAGGACCCCAATATCTTGATGCCTGCCAACACCTTCTGCCCTCGTGAGCAGGCCTCCCCCCAGGCCCCTAACACCATCCCACCAGAGTGGAGAGGGGAAAAAGAAAGTGTTTTTATTTTTAAAGAATGGAGATGGAGCTGGGAGGGGGCAAAGAGTGGGCTAAGAGAGGCCCCTACACCTATCTAGACAGGTCTGGATCTCTCCAGGAAACCCAGCACTGAACAAAGCGTCACCAAGGCAGAAGCAAGGCCTGCTGAAGACCAAGGCCATGCCACCCTCATGCCTGACTAGGGCTCTGGGACCCAATGGGAGCAGGGGTGGGTGGGAGAAGGTAAAGCCTGAGCAGGATGTCTCTTTCCGTTCCCACCAGCCCCTGTTCCCCCCAGCATGGTTGGGCACATTCCTCTGTGGTTTTCCCGCCAGCCGTCCTGACGACTCTCTGGCCACAAGGCCAGAGCCACATCTGCAGGAGTGGCCAGATGTGGCTAGGAGGGTGGGGTTACACACACACTCACTCACTCACTTTCCCTCCCAACCCATGTCCCGCCCCAGCATCAGGAGGAAGGGTCCTTGAAAATGGCAGAGGACCTTTCTGGAGGTGGCCAGCCTAGTCCAGGGTGGTGGCAAGGAGCCGGCAGCCAACCTCAGGCCTCCCCAGCCCCACACTGGCTGGAAGGTGATCTGTTCTTAGGTAAGACTGGCTTGGCCTGGGGCACTCTGATCACTCAGCCAAGAGGTGGACGGGCTTCAACCTGCTGCTCCCAGCAGTGCCGGGGTTACGGGAGCCGGATGCCAGCTCGCCAGCCCAGGGCAAGGCAGGGGTCCAAGCGCTCCTGGCTCCCAGAAGATAACCCTGCCTCGGGCTGGAACTGCTGCCAACAATGCTGGCTTCCCTTGCAGGAGCACTGCAGAAAGCACATGGGCTCGGGCGAGGGGAATCTCCCGCCAGACTCTCACTGCTTCTGCAGCAGCAGAGATGTTAGGCCAAGCGGGAGCTGCAGCTCCATTGGTATACAGGTGGCAGAGTGGCCAGAGGGCTCTGCCACACAGCCTTGTTCCCATGCAAACGGAAAGCACAGGCGACTCATGAATATTAATTTGCAGGCCCTGCAGGGGTCTGCCAGGTAGCAACCTGCCCCATCCAAAATGGATGGGACCATGGCTGTTAGCTGGAGTCAGGGACAGGGTGGCATGGAGCCCCCTGATTACAGTCTGCTGGGTACAGAACCTAGAGCCTGGCTGGCCGTGCACCCCCTTGAGCATCTGCTCAGCTTGGCATGAGAAGCAGCTGCCATCAGAACCAAGCACCTGGCCGGGGAAGTGGGTGTGTCAGGATAGGAAGAGGCTCTTGGCCGCCTCCTGGTGGACCCAGGAAGGTTGGGGAACCTCTGGAAAGAGAAGCAGGGAGGTGAAGGGGCACTGTCCTTTAAGGGGACAGGTCAGGAGCTCTGGCTAGCAAACAGCCCCCTGAAAGGCCAGGGAAAGGGAATGATCTAGGGAGGCCCTCCCCTCACCCGCAGGCTTCACGCTGCCAGAGAGCTGTAGGGAGTCCAGAGAGGCCAGCCAGCTCACACAGGAAGCTCCCCAGCCCCCCACTCTGCACCACACTCTACACTTTCCAGGGCACTAGGACCCTTCCTGTTCCTGGGAGTGGTGGCCTCAGGAACGAGCAGCTACACCATCCTGTCCTCTGGCCTTCTGCAGGGCTGACCTGCACTGCCTATGTGGAGAGGTTGGGTGGGCAGGGCTGGGTGTTTCCAGCCATCAGAGTGGCGCTGCAGATAGCAAGTTCTGGCCCAGGAGGGGCGGCCCTAGGAGCCCAGCTTACGGGCACAACTGGGTGGTGGCAACATCTTAGTGATACTTCCTTCCCATCCAGCTGGGCCTCCCTCCTCTACAGGGACCCCAACAGCCCAGTGGGGTTCCCATGGGACAGTCTTCAGGCAGCACGAGGGATAGTGAGGGTCCTCTGGGGGAGATGATGCAGTTGCTGATGGGGCTACCCCAAGACTACTACCAGCACAGTCTTAATCTAAAAAAGGGGTATCCGGCTGGGCGCGGTGGCTCACGCCTGTAATCCTAGCTCTCTGGGAGGCTGAGGGGGGCGGATTATTTGAGCTCAGGAGTTTGAAACCAGCCTGAGCAAGAGCGACACCCCGTCTCTACTAAAAAAAATAGAAATTAATCGGACAACTAAAAATATATAGAAAAAATTAGCTGAGCATGGTGGCGCATTCCTGTAGTCCCAGCTACTCGGAAGGCTGAGGCAGCAGGATCGCTTGAGCCCGGGAGTTTGAGGTTGCTGTGAGCTAGGCTGACCCCCCGGCACTCACCCTAGCCAGGGCAACAGAGTGAGACTCTGTCTCAAAAAAATAAAATAAAAAAGGGGTATCCAGGCAAAGGGACACTGTCTCCAAGCAGACAAAGGGCTCTGGGCCATGAGGAGCAGGTTTGCCTTTGGGAATAAGAGTTCACAATAAAAAACAGATTCTGCTGCCCAAGAGCAAAGCCAAGCCTTCCTCCTGCTCTGAACGCACCACAAGCCCCAGCTCCAAGCCCTCTCTTGGAGACAGTATCACTAAGTCAGAGTCCCTGTAACATGCAAATCCTGGCTGGCAAGGAAATGAGACCTTTAGTTCCCCCTGGAGAAGACCAGGGGTGGGGGGCAGGTAGGAGGCTGGCGCAGTGTATGGACCCAGCTGGCAAACCCGACAGGCTTAGCATCTGGCTCTAAAAAGACCCTATTCCAGGAGTCCCCAGCCCCAGAAGGCTAGAAAGAGGGGACCCAAGGGGCATAGAGTATAAAGGAGGGGTGCATTAAACTGTCTGGAATGTCTACACAGGACGGAAATGAGGCCCGTGCAGACACTCTCTGGATCTGAAGAGCTGCTTTCCCAAGAGGGGAAAGAGTGAAAGAGACCGTTGAGAGCATCTATTCCAACCCCCCCATCACATAGGCCAGGAAACCAAGCTTCTTCGAGAGGCTGTGCAGAAGACCCCACCACCTAAGCAGCACAAAAATGGGGATCCAAACCCAGATGTCCTGACTCCCAGCGCAGGCAGCTTCTCTCTGCACACAAACATGTGCAGCCTGCCGCCACCGTGGGCATGCTGTGCATTCGGTGCAAGCCAGCCCTGGGTAACCAGGCCTCTGGAGAGGGGAGACTCCGCCACCAGCACCCAGGCCCTCAGGATCTCCCCTGCCAGGCTGGGGAGTCAGCAACTTCCTTACATGTCTAATTATCTTGCTCTGTCCCTTGGAGAATGGGGAAAGGTCAGGTCTCTGTCCCAGTCTCGGCCTCGGGGAGTTTGGAAGGAGGCGGGGCACAACATTTCACACTCTCAGCCCACGACTTGATGGCCCCTCCCCACCGAGGACAGTTTCCCATGATCTATTTCTGTGCTCTTATGTGACTAGTGAGGCCAATTTAGGCTCAACAGGTTCTACCACAATTCAGACTGTTTCCACATGTGCAAGCTGGTCTGACTCTCACCTAGCAATTTTCACAACTCCTCATGTAAATGCAAGTGAACACGCATCGCATAGTGGTTAAGAGCAAGGGCTCTGGGGTAAGAGAATGCTAGGGCTCCAGGCAGGCACGCCACTTACGAGGGCAAGGCACCAGGTCCCTCCCTGCGCTCCGTGCAGGCATCTGTAAAATGCGGGTAAGAAGAGCACCTACCTTCCAGAATTGCTAGGCGCAGGAGAACGCACGCAGAGGAGCTTGGCTCACGGCCTGGGAGGGTGTCAGGAGGTGCTAGTCAGGGAGGTTATTAATGGCTCCTGACGTTTTTTTGTGTCCTGGACCCCTCTGGCAATCTAATGGAGCCTATGGACCACTTCTCCGAATGTTTCTAAAGTGCATAAGATAAAATACTTAGAATTACTAAGTATTTTAAGTGGGGCCAACTTACAGACCACCTGGATTCTAAGGATGCCAGGCTCACAGTGAAACCTTAGCTCTCATTTCAGACTCTCCAGAAGGTCGCACTGTGGTCCTGACACAAACAAAACCCTTCCTATGGGCCACACCACACAGGTGGCGCGGCCAGCTGCTGGGTGCCAGCGCTGGCGGGGGAACCTCTGGGAGAAGCCTCCTCTCGACTCCAGCACTTCCAGGCCGTCTCACGCTATCTCCAAGAAGGGCCACTGTGTCCTCTGTGGCTCAGGCCGCAGCGGTGGAATCCCTTCTGTTCCTCAAAAACAGTACTTAGCACAGATGAGCACAAGTTTTGGTCCCTGCTCTTGGGGTCCCCAGCTCCACGCAGTCTGAAATTCTTCCCTAGTCTTGAATCTCACCATGCCCTGCTGCAAGTGATATCTCTCTCCCCAGTACGATTCCACACCCTCCAAGGGTGAGGATTTGGGAGGCCCTAAGCCCCATTTCCTGCAAGGCAGAAGCAAGTGAAACTGATCTCAGCCACCCTTAGAATGTCAGCGAAGAAAGGGAATGGAGATTAGCAACTCAACTACCCCAGCTATCAGAGGAGGAAGTGAGGCCAGAGAGGAATGAGACTTACCCAAGGTCACCTGGAAAAGAGGTGGAGGAGCCAGTGCTTAATCCTGGCCCTTCTGGCTCTCTCTCTGGCCCCCACTAATAAACAGAAGGGGAAACACTGAGGGCTGGTCCCAAACTTAAAGAGAGACAGAACAAGGAGCCAAACTCTGTATTAAGGACCCAGGGATCTAGACGAGAGCACCTGCTTGGCCCCCAGAACACCAGAGCCCAGGAACGCAGGAAAGAAGGGGACCGAGTGGAGAGAATCCCCAGAAACCTTAAAGCAGACTGTGACTCTGAAGGACCTGAAGCTCAGGGAACTCTGAGCCCCAGTGGAAGGCACAAAGCATGTGTCACTGGTGAAGATGGAGTGAGCGGCTGATCTTCGGATGCCTTCTGGAGAAGTAGACTCACATCTATAGCCCAGCCATTTCCAGGAAATATTTGGGCACAAAGTTAGAGGCAATTAAAAGGCACAATAACCATTCAAAGTCTGCAGCTGTTGCTGGGACTGTTTGCCCCACACCTGGGGTGGAATGGCAGGGGCCCGGGGCAGATCTGCCTTCACTCCCCAAACACAACCCAGCCCTGAGTGTCCATCAGGCGCCCTGCCCACCTGGCCATCTGCCATAATCCCCCACCCTGCTGGGGTTTTGACACCTGCTCCCTGGTGTCTCAAAACATCCTCTCTCCAGACTGACAGGCTGCTGGGAGTTGGATTTGCCTCTATGGGAGGCGAAAGCCTCCCTCCCCCTGCATAGGCCCTTCTCCCAGGAGTCCCAAGGCCCAGTGCAGCCTTCCAGGGATGCTGATGACATCCACTGGCAGGCTGCTGGGTCCCATGACCCCAGTCCACACAGCCCTTAGGCTGTCCATCAAGCATGGTCTGAGTTACTCACATCAGAATCACCTGAAAAACAAGTCAAAGTGGCTGGTGCCTGGGCTGCCCTGCAGAATCTGAAACTTTGGGGGGAAGCAGGGGAAAAAAAAATGCCTGGCCTGGGAATCTGCACTTTAATCATTCCCTTGGCAATTCTGATGCAACTGAAAGTTTGAGAATCACTGTCTCACAGTGTCCCCGGGCTGCCTGCACTCATTTCTGCAGCCAACAAGACAGCTGTTACAGCTGTGTGTGTGGACACAGTTAATCTGATTTCCTGTCTGGCAGCTGTGTAGCAGGGAAGGGACAGCTGAGGGTCTCAAAAGCAAGAAGAGGGGACGAGGTAGGAGGGGATGGGGCAGGAGAGGTTGACTGTAGTGGGGGGTGGGTGTTCAACTTTGTTCCTGAGCCCTCTTCTCCCCGTGGGCTGAAATCCCCGCAGAGAGGGAGAACATTGACCAAGTGGTCCCAAGTATTTATAGAAAACAAAACCTCCTCTCAGAATCCTTAGGAGCTCCCCAAGGCCAGAATAGTCCCTATTCTCTAAGAACACAAACTTTGGAGGCATACAGATAGGCCCACCACATGAGGTTGTGTAGGTTGTACACTGCACGTGGGGCACCAAGCTGGAGGGGAGAGTTGGAGCTGAAATCTAGCCTACCTTCCAATTACTAAGCCACGCACAGTGGCATGAGGATGTATGCACACAGAAGGAGGGCCACCTTTTAAAATTTTGCACAGGCCAGGTGCAGTGGCTCACGCCTCTAATCCTAGCTCTCTGGGAGGCCGAGGTGGGCGGATTGTTTGAGCTCAGGAGTTCAAAACCAGCCTGAGCAAGAGTGAGACCCCCGTCTCTACTAAAATTAGAAAGAAATTAATTGGACAACTAAAAATATATAGAAAAAATTAGCCAGGCATGGTGGTGCATGCCTGCAGTCCCAGCTACTCGGGAGGCTGAGGCA
>CAUYSK010049124.1:0-17997 GCA_963575035.1 Avahi laniger
GAGGCGGGCGGATTGTTTGAGCTCAGGAGTTCGAAACCAGCCTGAGCAATAGCGAGACCCCGTCTCTACTAAAAATAGAAAGAAATTAATTGGACAACTAAAAATATATAGAAAAAATTAGCCGGGCATGGTGGCACATGCCTGTAGTTCCAGCTACTCGGGAGGCTGAGGCAGAAGGATTGCTTGAGCCTAGGAGTATGAGGTTGCTATAAGCTAGGCTGACGCCACGGCACTCACCCTAGCCCGGGCAAAAGAGTGAGACTCTGTCTCAAAAAAAAAAAAAAAAAAAAAAAAAAGATAGAGCTGTTCATAAATGCTTGAATGGATGTCCAAGTTTGTAACTGTCTAGTCTTTTTACTGAAAATTATATTCATCACAAGAGGTAGTACATGTCGTTTTCTTTCTTCCTTTTCTTTCCCCTGTAGATATAAACTATATGTTGCAGGAAAAAACTTAGGTTAAATTATATTTTGCTTGGACAAAGTATCCATTTATTTTCAGATTAAACTTGGTCGCTAAATATTTTAATGATTCCCATTTAGAAATTTGTTATCTTGAAAGTAGTCCTTCATGTTACATTAAAATGTAATTCCTCTGTAGCACGTCCTTGGGATCTTCTGTCTGAGTCAGGGTTGTTTTATAAACATTTAGGCTGGTGCATACAATTTTGGTAATTTATGTTTTGCTAGAAAATCATCCATTTTGTCTAAGTTTTCAAATATGCTACCCTAAAGTTGAATGTAATAGTCTCTAATTATTTTAATCTCTTCTGATTCTGTGGTTATGTTTTGTTTCTCATTCCTACTGTTGTTAATTTTTATTTCTTTTCCTTAATCAGGCTCTAAAGAGTTTGTCTTTTCAAAGGAATCAGCATTTGATTTTATCCCTTCAACTATTTTTTTCTATTTCATGAATTATAGTTTTTATCTTTAATTCACTCCTCCTTGTTTCTTTTGGCTTATTTTACTATGCTTTTTAAGTTCCTTAAGATGAACTTTAAATTCTTTTATTTCTTTATCCATTAATAAAGGAGGTAATGAAGGCTATACATTTTCAAGTATGGCTATTGCTGAGGTCTCACAGGTTTTAGTATGAAATGTTCTTTCCGTTGCCTTCTAGGTAGTTTGTAATTTTGCTTTTCATTTTCTTTCGATCCAAGCGGCCTCTTTTTCTTTTTTTTTTACAGTATCACCTTTACTGCTTCAATCAAGTGGCTTCTTCCTTCTTATTTTTACTGGTTTGCTCAAATTCTACTACATTCTATTTTTTCCCTTATTAATTTGGACATTCTACTGTACATTTCCATTCTCATAATGGTTACCTTACCTTTCCTCGAACTTATATTTCTCTATTATCTTTGGAAAACATGGATAGCAATAGTTTCCCCCACCCCAATAAAATGAAACCATAGAATTCTTTTCCTCCTCCCCTCCCCCTATACCCCAGGAATCGCTTTTTATTTACCAATGGACAAGGGTAGGCCGGTGGGGTTGGGAAATATTTTCCCCGTGACGGGAAAGTCTTCTTCGGCTGTGACCCTTTGACAAGATCTGGGAAGAGGTAACTGGAAAATAGAACCTAAAGGAGGAAGTGTTGCAATAGGCCATGCCCAAGACTGGATAGAATTTCCCTGACGTTTCCGTCAACCAGCACTGCCCCTTAAGGTACAATCCCACAGAGAAGCGAGGCCCGCCGGACATGGTCAAGTAACCCGCTCTCACCGGCCCTGCCTCCACCTGCCCAAGGACTGACTGCAAATCCCAGAGACGAGGCCGACTGAAGTCCACCTGTACAGGAGGCTCACTCGCTTGTACCAGGCTCAAGTCCGGGCCAAAAGACGGCTCCTGCCATCCTGCCTCAGAGCAGCAGCCACCAGTCTGACGCGAATCAGAGAGCCGCAGCCGGCGGCGCGGAGGCTCCTGGGAGGTGGAGGCTGAAGCTGTGGCATGCGCAGGCGCAGGCGCAAACCTGCGAGTAGGGCGGGGAGCTGAAAGCGGCGCAGCTCGCGGTGGTGTCCCATGGAACTTCCCGATGCTGTGAGGTGAGTCTTGCCGGCGGCGGCGGTGAGGTGCAGCTCGGAGCCCCGGCTGCGTTTGCCGGTCGCGGCAGGCAGCCGGGTCCTGCTCAGGACTGGCAGGCGGCGCCGCAGGTTGTGTGGAGAGGGGTTGGGGCCAGCCCCGTACTCGCGCTCCGCTGCCTGCGGTACGTCACGTACGTCACGTGCGTCACGTGCTGTGGAGGGCTGGGGACCTCGGTGCCCCTCTTCTCTTTTCCCAAGGTCCCAGGGGAAAGAGTGAAGGGTGTTGGTGGGGAGTTGTAACTGGCCTGGACGACACCCCCCTCTCCAGGGCTTTCGGGTGGGCACCTGCCCGGGGCAGAAGTTCAGCTGGGGGCTGGCGCCGCTGGGCCATCATCATGAGAGACACGGGTGCCTCTCACGTTTGTCTTCGAGCCTCCTTTGTCCTCGGCCAGCGGCCCCCGTTTGTGCTCCTTTAATGGCCTGTGAGTGCGTCCCACCTCCTTCCCTGTTAGATTTCCCTGATGATGACACTATACCCAAGACCAAGTCTTGCTGGTAGCAGCCCCGTAACAGGGCCCTGCTACAAATCCTGGGCGTTTGAGTAAGATCCAGCCCCTTAGAAGGGGTTTACATTTTTTTTCGCTGCAGCCACTGCTTCAGAAATTTGAAAAAGAGTGAATGGGCCATCTGGGAGGAGGCTGCCTCCCCACCATCGCCACCTCGTTCTGAAAGCAGCTCAGCTCTGGGCTCCGAATCTGGAAACAGGTTTTGCTTCAAACTTGTTTCTTCCCAATAGTCATTTCTTCTTATGGGCCCCCAGAATTTTTTTTCCTGCTGCTTTTACCTTTTACAGCATTTATCTAGTTGCATTATAGAAAACTACTTTACGGCCCTGTATCTACCAGACTGCAAGTATCTCAAAAGCTGTGACTTAGTGGGACAGGATTCTGGGGAGGGGCAGAGGAGAAAGAGGGAGTAAAAGGGTATATTATGGGATTTGAGCCTTTGTGGATGCTAAGAATGTGTTTTATGAATGAAAAAAAGAAGAATGATTTCTTCTTATGTTACAGGTTGCCCCTGAAAGATTTGAGCTGGTATGGGCCTTCTGCAGAGCTAGTCCAGACTGGGATGGCTGTATCACTAACAGCAGCTAAAACTCTATCCCTTGAGGGTACGAAGGAACAAGAGATTATGATGATGGAGCCAAATGAAGAGGGACAGTCTTGGGAGTATGAGACCAGACTACCTGGGAACCACTCTACCAGTCAAGAGATCTTTCGCCAGCGCTTCAGGCAGCTCTGTTACCAAGAGACTCCTGGTCCCCGAGAGGCCCTGAGCCGACTACGGATACTCTGCTGTGAGTGGCTGAGGCCAGAGAGACACACCAAGGAGCAGATCCTGGAGTTACTGGTGCTGGAACAATTTCTGACCATCCTACCAGAGGATCTCCAGTCGTGGGTGCGGGGACATCACCCTAAGAGTGGAGAGGAGGCTGTGACTGTGCTGGAGGATTTAGAGAAAGGACTTGAACCAGGATGGCAGGTGGGAAGGGGGATTTGATCTGTTTTGGGAGCCAGATCAATGACCTTCAGGCTGGACAGAGGGGCAGCAATAGGGGGAGTTGCCAAGGTCAAACCTCTCTTGGGCCAGGTAGAGTAGTTAGTATGTGTTTCTGTCTCTGTCTTTTCTGCCCGCAAGCCCCGAATGAGAAAGAGACTGTAGTTCCTCTTCCTCCCCCTGTGCTGACTTTGAGGAGGCTCTGTAAAGTCTCCTTGGAAGCTTTGGTCCCACATAAACCGAGTGGTGCCTGATCACCTCCAGGTCCTGGGCCCTGCACGTGGACCTATACAGGAAGAGCCGTGGGAGAAGAAGGCACCTCTGGGAGCAGCCCAGGAAGCACTGAGCATCCAGCTCCAGCCTAAGGAGACCCAGCCTTTCCTAGAGAGTGGTGAGGAACAGGATTCTGTGGGGAGGGAGAGGAGGAAGAGGGAATATAAAGGGTACAGAACCTAGTACCTATAAAGGGCAAATAGTAGGTGTTCAAATGCTTTTTTATCATCATCTTGGCCTTACTATTCTTATCTCTTAGGTTAGAGGCTTTGCCTGTTTTATCACCTGTAAAATTAGGAGTAAGAATAACCTACCTCATGAGATAGCCCAAGGATTAAACTAAAACTTATATAAATTAAACTTACATAATATCTGCTTCATTATCTCCACTGCTTTTGACTTCTTCTAGTCCATAACAGCTCTGCTTTGAGCTTAGAGGCCAGCATTGAGATCTTTTCCTTTAATTTCCCCATGCCTCCCAAAACACTTTTAAGCCATAATGCAGTCCTATGTAAGACACAGCCTGTCATCATCTTTATCTACCACCTACCCCCCATCGAAACAGCCCTCTATTTGAAACTCTCTTATGTAGCATTTATTAATACCTTCTACCCTTCAGATTTACTGCAAAAATTTCCTTCTCAGCCTGCATACATCCCCACAAACATCCTCTCCTCTGTCCCAGTGGCAAACACTAGACTTAGAGACAATAAACATAGAGACGCAGGACAGTGAACTGTCCTTGCTGACCTCTGTAACATCATGAACTGTGGTGAACATATTGTGCATATATTTCTAATCAGGAAGAATCTATTTAATAATTGGTTTTACACCACAACCCCACCACCATTACCACGATCAAACAAAAGCATTTGAAAAACAGAATTCTTGTTAGTAGCAAAATGGGGAAAACTACAAATGGAAATTAATCTTAGAGTTTGTCCCAGAATTATGTTTTTGCCACCAAGCTCTCCTTTCCTCATCTTTTTTCCAGACTTTTTCTTATCTCCTTTACTTCTGTTTAGTAGCCTCTATTTATTTATCAACTTGGTACTTTACTTTTAAAAAGAAGCTAGCTATTGTGTTATTTTTTTTATAGCAAACATATTTCAGACTTATTTAACCATAGCATTTAACCTGAGGGGGGAAAAAATGTATTTTTAAATCAAATGATCTTGAGTTAGCTTAGAGCAATTGCTTTTTGTTCTCCTTAGACTATAGACAATGTTACAGACAAATAAAATATAAATTGTCTTACAGACATTTAAAAAAAAAAGGCAAAGCACTCTTTTCTTCCTTTTTTAAGGAGCAGGGCAAAGGGAAAGACAGAGCCCCAAGCAGATAGGAGGGAGGGAGCTGGCACTCCTCCCTCCGATAAAGGAAGTAACTGTGGGAGGCTCTGCTTCAGTAGCTATGCCTTTATAGGGTGGGAAAATGAATGGGAAGAGATAAAGGTTCCAGAGCCTGGAGGGACACAGTCTTTCTGCCTTTAAAAACATCACTTTTCCCTAACCCTAATGATTCTTCTTTCTTATTTTTCCCTTCCTTGACAACATCAGTTGACCACTCCCCAATTTCTTGAAAATACGAGTTTTTGTCTTATTTTTCAAGAGTGAATCCTAACAAGATCCTACTTTGAAACTTTTTATTTTTTCAATAACACTTATTTAGTGTTCCATTATGGAAAAATTAGGAAAAAAAAAACAAAAACAGATAAGCAGGGTAAAGAAAAAAGAAGAAACCCTCTCTCCTGTACATTCCTGTCACCAACAGATAACCATTGGTAATATCTAAGTAAATATCCTACTAGTCTTTGTCATATGTCTAGTGAATATTGTCTAAGCTTTTATTTTCATTTCAGAAATGTAAATTCTAATCTAAGTGTCATTTTTCCATACATCCAGAACAGGAATGTTTACATTTTCCATCAGTTGTTACAGAAGATGGTCCAGAGCCCAAGGACAAGGGATCATTGCCACAGCCGCCCATTACTGAAGTGGAATCTCAGATGTCCTCAGAAAAACTCACCACCAACACCTCTACATTTGAAGCTACCTCTGAAGTTGAGGATACCTTAGACCAGCAGCAGAGAAATCCCAAAGCAGAGAGACTGAGGCAGTTCCCTGCACAGGGGAAAGGTTTCAGACAGACGGTTGTCACTCATAAGAAAACTCCCACAGGGAAGAAAGACCATGAATGTAGTGAATGTGGTAAAGCCTTCATTTATAACTCACACCTTGTAATTCACCAGAGAATTCATTCTGGAGAGAAACCCTATAAATGTAGTGATTGTGGGAAAACTTTCAATCAGAGCTCAAACCTCATTCAGCATCAGCGAATTCATACAGGAGAGAAACCCTATGAATGTAATGAATGCGGGAAGGCCTTCAGGTGGGGTGCTCATCTTGTTCAACATCAGAGGATTCATTCAGGAGAGAAGCCTTATGAGTGTAATGAGTGTGGAAAGGCCTTCAGTCAAAGCTCATATCTAAGTCAGCATCTGAGAATTCACAGTGGGGAGAAACCTTTTGTATGTAAAGGATGTGGGAAAGCTTACAGATGGAGTTCAGAGCTTATTAGACACCAGAGGGCTCATACCAAAAAAGAGCCTTCCCAGTGTATTGAAGGTGAGAACATCTCCAGACAGACTTGTACATTTGTCTAATCTTCTTTAGGACTAGATGCCATAAGAGTTATCAGCACCTTAAGGTTTTTCATGTGTCTTTCTTGATTTAGGAAAAACTGTTTAGTCCCACCTGCAGATCATCACTTCATGTCCTTTAAGATGACTATATCAATTAGGTTGCCTTTAGCTGCAAATAAGAGCCAGATTATACTGTTCTTCCTTCTAGCATGACCTTGAGCAGGATTCTGAGCTGCCCAGTTTGCCCACCAATAAGATGGGTCTGGTAATGCTTACTTCATTAGAATTCTGGGTCTGGCACAAAGCAGCTGCTCAGGCAGTGGTAGTTATATTAGTATTTATTGTGAATGGGTCTCTGGTTCTAGTCCTTTCTCAGACCCACACTGGTCTACCTCCTTGAATAGGGTCATATCTGCAAGTATCCAGGGAGGAGACAGAAATCACACTAGTAATTTGAACAGGGAAAATTTAATACAAAGAAGTGTTAAATAGTAAAAAGAGATTCTCTGCTAAAGGAGGTAAAGAGATCTCTAAAGAATATAGGAATAGCTTTAGGGCTGAAGGAGAATTCTCAAGGAAGAAGCAGACTTAGAAGAGGGTCCCCCCGACCCTGACCAGTACTGAAATTCAGACCTCAAGATTGAACAGGATGTGGTTGTTCCAGTGGTATACCACAGTTCATCTGTATAGGCTTGCAAGAGCCAGTTTTGTACATTTCTTCCCAAATCTGCATTGAAATTAACTGTGGTGGAAATATTCACACCGTGGAAGTCATCAAATGCAACAAATCAGATTTTTTGTTTTTGAGCTAGTTATTAAATATTTACCAACACAACACTGGCTGTTGGCCCACTGGATGGTAAAGTTCACTGAGGTGCTGCAGGCCAAGGCTGACGAGCAGGAAGCCCCTGGTTAAGGTGCCAGTGAAACTCACTAGAGGGTGAGTGCCACTGGGTCTCCTGCATACCACTGGCAGCTGCACTGTAAGAGTAAGATGGCAAAAGCCAGAAGTAGGAAGAAGCTCCTTTGCTTTGTCCTTCCAGTGCCCTTTACTGGCAAAGCCTAACATTGTACCACCTGGCAAAGAGGGAATGTTTACAGGTCCAGCTCCATTATCATAAAGTAGGACAAAGAAGGGTGGATGTGGAGATAGGAGACACTAAATTGATAACGGGTACACATTTTAAGTTCATTTCCACCAGAGACCTATCTTTGTTCTCCAACCCCTGCCTCCATGCTTTCCTCCTAGATGGTTACATAAGTCACTTCTTTTATCTGGATCTCTATTTAAATGTTATCTCCTCAGAGAAGACTCCTGACTCTGACATGCTAGTTTATTTCTCTCTCACATAAATGTCCAAAGGTTAGCAGGTGGTCAGCCATCCACATTCAGATCCAGCTCAAGGCCTGTTTTTGTATGGCCCACAAGCTAAAAATGGTTTTTACATTATTAAAGTATTAGGAAAAAAAAAAAAGAATATGTGACAGAGACTGTATGTGGTCTGCAAAGCCTAAAATATTTATTATTCTATCTGGCCCTTTGCAGAAAAGTTTGCCAAGCCCTGCTCTAGGAGGCAGCTCTGTTTGGTTTCGCCAGATATTTCAGGATCCCATGTGCTTTTCATCTTACTCTTCCATCCCATTGGCTAGGATGCTGTTTTTGTCCATAGGCTTGAAGCTGGATCATTGCCATATGCATATTCTAACTCACAGGAAAACTGAAGTAATAGTCACCAGGACAAGTGATTTCCCTTTCATTAAGTGTCATGGGAGGTGGCCCATTCCTTTGGTGAGAACTCAATTACATGGCCACATCTGTCTTCTAGGGAGCTGAAAAACACCTCTAGCATTTGCCCGATTAAATTACTGTGGAAAAGGAGAGAACAAATTTGGGAAGATGAGGAGTGGCCATCTTCTTTTCACCCCATGAAACATCTCTCCCCATTTCTGCAACCCAGTGCTGCTGGTTGACCAGGGAAGTAGAGTTCCCAGAAAGGGCAAAGTAGGATTCTGGGAAGCAGGGGACGGGGACAAGAGGTCAAAGGTATGGATTAGAGTTCTAGCCATTGTGGCAGTCACTCCGGAAATAGCCATCATTGTGCAGTGCCCTTTAAGCATTCTAAAGAAGAGCCGAAATCAGAAAAATACTGTAGATAAAATATTGACCTAAAACCTTCCCTTTTGTCTTTGTTAGTGCAGAAGCTATTCCAACAACAGATGTTTTGTGTGCCTAGTTTAATTATGTTATAGGAACTAGTTCCTTATTCTTGAGGGAGTCCCAGGAGTTATAGGTGCCATACTTGTATAATAATCTCTTCCTATTTCTATATGTACAAGTGCCTTGTTCATGTGCGTTTTGGAATTCACTCAGCAGGGTATTCCCAGCTCTGCAGCTGAATAAGCAAAAGAACCTGTTAACAAGATTGTGATCTTCTGTCCACAGCAGGAGAAACTGAATGTTCCTGGTCTGGTTGCTGATGGGCAACCTAGGGATGCCATATAAACACCCTAAATAGAGATTTCACAACAAATACTCTGTAGTGGATACTTGTGACCTGGTCTGGAGGAAGTGGATACCCAGGTGCTTTGAGGGCAGAAACCACTAGGGTTGATAAGAAATATGGATCATCCTCTACCTAAAAGGTACAGAGCTTCTCATCTGTTCACCTACACCTCTGGGGAAAACTCTCTCATCAAAGGGAAATGCAAAGTATACATGTAAGTGAGGCACTTTTATACCCAATGGAAAAATATTATTTGTGCAAATTTCAGTCAATTCCTGGACTCCTCTTCAAGGATCATGAGCAAAGTCTTTTAATATAATAAAACCAAAGTCATGGAATAAGTGCAGTTAGAATAATTTCATTTATAAGATCTTACAGTTTCAGGTGAATACTTTTCTATAACATCAAATTTCTTTGGCTCCAGAAAAATTTCAGATGTAGGGAGGGCAAGAAGCAAGCCCTATCCGGAACGAAGTTATGGATTGTTGGAAGAAGCCGTTGGTTAAGGGACTTGCAGACTGAGCCAAGGAGTTTGGGCATTTGGTATAGCAGGATCCTCTCCCTTCCCATCTTCCTGCTGCCAGGTTTCCCCTGCACCATGGTTTCCTGGGTGGGGCCACTGATTAGGACAGCCCTTTCAGAAATTGCCCTTTAGAGGCAAGACTGGCTGGGGGTTTGGGTGGGGTGGAAAGAGCTCAATAGTTCTTTCCTTGAACATCTTAAAAGAGAGCATTTTCTGTTCTGTTGAGTAGACATTTGTTGAGCAGCAATCTTTGCATTATACAGTCTCCACTTAATGAGCACACTGTGCTTTAGTTGGTAGAAACCATCTTTGCAGCAATAATCACTTTAACAATAGCATTGTGGCTTCTCGAGACAGCCAGTACAAACCTCTAATATAGTACTCACTAGCTGTAATGACCTTGTGTATGAGTTTGCTAGGGTTGCCGTAATAAAGTACCACAGGTTGCTTGGCTTAAACAGCAGAAATTTATTTTTTTCATAACTCTGGAGGCTAGAAGTCCAAGATCAAGATGTCAGTGGGCTTGATTTCTTCTGAGACCTCTCTCCTTGGCTTGTAGATGGTCATCTCCTTGTGTCTTCACATGGTATTTCCTCTGTGCATGTCTCTGACTTAATTTCCACTTCTTATAAGGATACTGGTCATATTGGATTAGGGTCCACCCTAATAACTTCATTTTAACTTAATTACCTCTTTAAAGACCCTACCTCCAAATAAAGTCACATTCTGAGGTACTGCGGGGTTAGGACTTCAACATGAATTTTGTGGCATGGACACATTTCAGCCTGTAGCACATTGGATAAGTCATGTAATCTCTCTGGAGTCTCAGCTTTCTGCTCTGTAAAAAGGGAAAAATAATAGTATCCATCCTTAGGTAATTACAGAGATTAAATGCAGTAACACTTGCCCCAATAACAGGAACAGCTCTGTACTTAATGTTAGCTTACATTATGAGATTGCTGAAAGGCAGCAGTGTTTCAAGTGTGTCTGAATATTTTAGAATCTAAAATTCACTCAGGAAATAGGTTAAGTAGAGAAGGGAAAAAGTATTTGATAAGCACTTCCTATGTACCAGGTCCTTGACATTCCTGTTCATATGAAGGCAGATGGTCTCTTCCACCTGCCTTCATATGGAAGAGATGTCTTAAGTCTTAATCATTGTACTGGATGCTGTGGTGCACTGCCTGGATCCCCCAGTTTCCAGGAGTGCTGCCTGCTGACAACTGTCACACCCCAAGAAGTGCCCCTAGGCTAAAAGGGAGCTTCCTCAGTCAACCTTAGGTTCCCTCCCAGGAGCAGCCCACGTCTAACCCATGGGAGGGGGTAGGGTGAGAAAGGGGATGGGCTCAAAGGCCTGGCCACCTTGCTTCAATGGGAACCATCTCTGAAAGGTCTTGTGGTGTCGGTGGAGGCTTCTGTTGCAGCTGCATCACCATTTAACCATCCTGTGGCCTCTTTTCTTTAACAGGTGCTCCCAAGAGCATTCCCCAGTAAATTTCCTGCACACAGTCCATTTCAAAATCTGTTTTCTGGGGATCTCAACCTATGAAAATTAGATGCTTCAAATAAGCAAACAGATGTGAATTGGGGGGGAGTGAAAATTAAGTCACTAATTTGTGAAGAAAGCTACGAATCCCTGCCTGCTCTCTTGTCTGTCATGCATCAATGTATTCGTAGATTTATATGTCAATTCAGCAGATTCCAAGTGCCTGTTATGTGCCAGACACTGGTACAAATCATAATGAAAAAGACACAGTACTTTCCTGAAGCAGTTTACTGTTGAATGAGGGGTGGGAGGTGGGGGAAGAGGTAACAGGGAATTACCATATATTGGGTATGTATCCTGACAAGAGGCTGTGTGAGGGAACACCTGAGGGAAGGTACAGTCCAAGCTCAGTGCTTAACAATATGGAGGATCAGCAAAGAAGAAAGGGCAAGGAGGGAAAGAAAAGGGAAAGAGCTTCCGGGCAGAAGGTACAACACATGCAAAAGCCAGGAAAGATGAGGGCACATTTCTTAGTGTACCTGTCATGTAAAGTGGCAGGAAGAAAGAAGCGTTAGATGAGGCTGGAGAGATGAACTGAAGTTTAGCTGATGGAGTGGCTTTGTAGGCCATGTAAGGGATTTTGGACTTAAGAACAGTGGGGAGCCATTAATGAGAAGTGACACCATGAGTTGTTCAGTTGTGCACCTCAGAAAGATCACTTAAGCTACAGTGTGGAAAATTGAAAACAGATGCTTATTAGCAGGCTGTTGTAGTAACCCTCAGTAATATGGTTACCTAAACTGAAGGAGTGGCTGTGGGAATGTAGAAGAGCAGACAAATTTTTTTTTTTTTTGAGACAGAGTCTCACTTTGTTGCCCGGGCTACAGTGAGTGCCGTGGCGTCAGCCTAGCTCACAGCAACCTCAAACTCCTGGGCTCAAATGATCCTGCTACCTCAGCCTCCCGAGTAGCTGGGACTACAGGCATGTGCCACGATGCCCGGCTAATTTTTTCTATATATTTTTGGCTATCCAATTAATTTCTTTCTATTTTTGGTAGAGACGGGGTCTCGCTCTTGCTCAGGCCGGTTTTGAACTCCAGAGCTCAAACGATCAGCCCGCCTCAGCCTCCCAGAGTGCTAGGATTACAGGTGTGAGCCACCACACCCGGTCGAACCATAATTTCTTTAGTCATCCTCCTAATATTGGACATGATTTCTAAATGACAGATATTGCAAGCTGCAAAAAGTTTCCCTAAACATGTCAATTTGAATACACGTGTAAATTTCTATAAGAAAAATATTTAAAAGTACAAATACTGCAAACTACACACTTAAAACCTAATGTCCTCGGGAGGCTGAGGCAGGAGGATTTCCTGAGCCCAGGAGTTTGAGGTTGCTGTGAGCTACGCTGACACCACGGCACTCTAGTCCTGGCAACAGAGTGAGACTCTGTCTCAAAAAAAAAAGAAAAAAAAAGCTAATGTCAACTTACACTCCTATTAGAGATGAATTTTCCCACACCGTCACTGAACATGGTTGATTTTTCCAACTTTATTAATCTAATGGAGAAAAATAATTTTTTGATTTTTTAAAATTTGCATTTCCCTAGTTATTAATGAGTTTGGGCATATTTTCCTGTTTATGAGCTATTCTTCCAAACATTAATCATTCTTAAATTTAATAAAACAGATATATTATAGAGAAGCAAAGGTATCTTTTAACTATATGTAATATATGTAAACATATGCAATACCTAAACACTGTTCTTATCGAAAATAAAGCTAACAACTCACCAACTGTACCTTTGTCCTCATTACAATTTCTCTCTCCAGTAATCACTTACCTGGTGAGTATGC
Source organism: Avahi laniger (assembly GCA_963575035.1). Taxonomy (NCBI): domain Eukaryota; kingdom Metazoa; phylum Chordata; class Mammalia; order Primates; family Indriidae; genus Avahi; species Avahi laniger. Next base: position 12,864 of record CAUYSK010049124.1, read on the forward strand.
ATTCTTAGACCAGGGGACTCTATATGCCAGGGGATTCCAACTGGGAAACATTTTGTCCCCCAGGACACAGTAAGCAATGTCTGGAGACAGTTTTGGTTGTCACAGCTGGGAGTTTGGGGGACACTACTGGTGTCTAGTGGGTAAGGGGTCAGGGATGTTGCTAAAAATCCTATCATGCACAGGACAGGTGGCAACAAGGAATTATCTAATGTACAATGTCAATAATACCACTGTCGAGAACCCCTTCTCTATGCTTTTACATATGTAACTATAAAAATATAAAATACTTTAAAGTGGGACTCTTTTAACATTAATAGTATCATTATACCATATGTGTGATTCTACAAGTTCTTTTTTAATCTTTAATATGTCTTAGAGATTTTCTCTGTCAATATATAAAAATCTACCTCATTCTTTTTAACTACTAAAGAATTCCAAGATATGGCTCTCCCAGTTTATCAACCGTCCTCTTACCCACTGATGGAGAGTGGAGCAGTCCCCTGGCTGGGTGTCCCTCTCCTCTGGAGCTGCTCCCACTGTTTGTAGCCATCCTCTTCTGTCTGTGTTTCAGGCTGGGGTTTCCCACCGAATCATTCCATCAGCTATCTATCTTTCAAAATTCCTCACTGTTTCCAGGATCCCAAGAGTAACCCTTCCCACTTTCCATTAAAATTATGGTTTGTTGTTTTTCTTTTGGTTTTTTCTTTTTAACTTTTTCTCTTCCCTGGGAATTTGGGACAGGAAGATGAAGTCTGGCTCATCTCACCAGCCTTAATTAGAAGTCAGGACTTTTTTTAAATTTTCATTTCTTAACACAGGAAATATAGCATGTGTATATTTATTTTAATTTAAAAATCAAGTATTATAAACAATGATGTAGTTGTCTAAAATGAAACAGTTAAAACTTATTTTTAATTACTATTAAAAGTTAAAAACTTACTTTTAAGACTGTCATGAAAAATATAAACAAATCTAGTGAACATCTAATATGATATAAAAATGAGTATATGAAAGTGATCATACCATTCCTAAATTATTAAGCCATTTCTTTATTCATGCATCTTAATAAGTATCTTTCTCATAGTATCCATTCTATCAGATATCAAGGCACTGCTACGAACTCCAAAAGCTGGCTTTCTAACCTCAGATTCCATTTCCCATATTATCCAATACCTTTGATTTACAGTCTATGGCCGGTTAGTTTCTCACCAAAAAGCTTCAGATGAATATTACAAACAGCAATAAAATCAATCACCCAAATGCTCCCTCTCTCCTAAAGATTCCTGCTAGTGTACAGGAATCTGTATCTAACTCCCAGATTTTAAAGACAGTCACCAAAAGCAGTTAAGGAACTCAAGAAGTTTTCCTTATCATAGTCATTCTCAATGAGCAAAGAGGTGAAACTTGCAGACATCAAAAATATGTAAAGTGTTTATATATTCTCTTCAAAAACAGGCTGGGTACAGTGGTTCATGCCTGTAATCCTAGCACTCTGGGAGACTGAGGTGGGAGGATCACTTGAGGTCAGGAGTTTGAGACCAGCCTGAGGAAGAGCAAGATCCTGTCTCTCCTAAAAATAGAAAAATTAGCTGGGCACAATGGCATGCACCTGTGATCCCAGCTACTCGGGAGGCTGAGGCAGGAGGATCACCTGAGCCTAGGAGTTTGCAGTGAGCTATGATGATGCCACTGCACTCTAGTCCAGGGAATAGAGCAAGACCCTATCTCAAAAAATAAATAAATAAATAAGTATCCTTCCTTCTCTCCATCTCACCCCCCAAAATTCTTCTATACCCAAAGACAGAAGAAATGCTGTCCTTTGAAGGAGCTCAAAAGACAATTTATTTCTCCCTATTCCACACTTAATAAATAATTATCTTAAGAGTTAAAGATCCAAAGTGATTGTGCCGTTCATTGAATTCACCTGCTGCTCCCTGACTACCACCCAGCTGTTAGGAACAGAGGACCAGAAGTCCTTCTTTGGGGACTTAGTTTAGAGAATATACAAGAAACACATTCGGGGGGGTGGGGGGGCAAGGGCAACATACGTAACCTAAACATTTGTACCCCCATAACATGCTGAAATAAAAAAAAAAAGAACCACATTCAGATAAACATAGCAAAGATATCAAGATTGAGACAAAGAAGGGTATCTGTATATCACCTCTTGCCTTCCTTGGAACTAAAGCCCCATGTAACATGGAAATTGAGAATCTGAAAAGTAGGAAAACACATAATTGTGTAAGGGGAGATCAACTTACTAGCTAAGCTGGAGCATGACCCATCTCCTGTGGCAATGCCTCTTACAGGGAGCCCAGTGCACTATGCCGGGCCATCAGCTGATCATCAGATTAAAGCCCAAGCATGTATGACTTCAGCAAGCTTACCAGCCTCATAGAAGGACAAGGGCACATAGACCCTAGTCTTTGGGAAGGCTCATTTTATCTCACAGATTTGAGGATGAATTAGTCCTTTAATTTTTGGAAATAGATTTGTTACAGGATATACTGTAAAGATGGATAAAAAGACACCCTACCTGGCAACAGCAATGGGCAAGGAAAAAAATAAAGGGTTTAATAAAGGCGTACAAGCTGCTTGTCTTTTATTTCAAATGCTAAATTTTCTCCAAATCCAAATGTCTGGCTGGCTTAGGAAAGAACACTTGGTGCAGCTGTAGGCATGCCTCTTTTGTGTAAAAGAGTAAATAGAAGTATTCAAATTAAAAGGAACATCTGGACAGCACAAGGTAGAAAAATCCTACCTTATTAGAGGTGGCAGCTGGCTCTCTGAAGAGAAAGAACTAGAGAAAAACATATGTCTCACCAAAAGAAAACTGTATATAATAAAAGGCCAGGAAAATGAATATTCAAGTATTATTGCTAACATGCAAAGTAATCGAAACATTTTCCCCAAAATCATTAGCTCCTAATTCCATTTATACAGTACTCTCTCTGCTTTCCACTCTCTTTTCCAATTCAACTACTCTATGTTCCACCCATCATATCCTTTTAACTAAACCCTGAACAATTCCTTTTCCCTTCCCTGATCCATTGAAAAATTTATCACAGGTATACTTTATCACAGCAGGTATAAAAAGATGATAAATCACTGTCCTCTCCACTTCAGGAGTCCAGTCGAGTATAAAAGACTTCTATATCAATTGCAATTAAATGTAATAAATAAGAATATGTACAAGTTGCTAATATAGAAAATGGTTTCACAAAAAATTGGTTATTGAATCATAAAACTGGATTTCTAATAAGAGAGGAAAAAAGTGAGAAGGGAACTAACAACAAAGAAAGAGTACATTCAAAACTGTGGAAATGTGAAAGGTCCCAGCCTATTTAGAAATCTGTGAGATGGCTTGAAAATGAAATGTATGAGGATGGGAGAAGACAATAATAGAAAGATTAGTGGGAATTTGAAAGGATCTTGAATGCCAGGGTAAAGAGTAGACTGTAACTGGGAAATCAGAGTCTCATTGTTTATCTCCTATGAGAAGAAAATAACGTCCACATGAACTATATACTGCTCAGTTGAGCAATTCAAGCAATTAGCTGTAAACTCTTTCTTGCCCACTAACCTCAGATGAAGCTTATGAAGCAGTGCTATCAATAACGAACACCTCTTTTCCTCTATTATCTAACCAAACCTTTACCATGATATAGGCTATATGGTATAATATAGAAGATATAAACACCCCCATTCAGCTACATCAAATTCCTTCCTGCATTTGTTTTAAATGACTTTCAAGATACACTCTCGGCCATTTTATTTCCAGGTAAGCTAGAGTAAGCATACTCTACCCTGTCCCACTAAATGCAGCCGTGAAACCTGAAGAGAAAGCATGAATCAGTTATTTGTGGCTTTGGAAAAATAAATAGTAGCAGGCAAATCAAAGAACAAAATTCAAATTACTATAAAGAAGTGGTGAGTTTTACCATTTTCTTTTCCTCCATGATCTCCCCTGCCTGACCTCAATAAAGCCTGATACCCAAAGTAGGCACCGGCACTGGCAGAGAGAACATCCGGAGAAGCCCTATACATTTCACTCAAGAAACAGAAAAGGGAGTTCCTAACACTAAGAACACGATGGAAATCTCATTTCTCAGATTTTTTTTCTTTTCCTCTATTCTTTTGTGTCCTAACCCCCAAGTAATTCTGTGGCTATGGCAGCAGAGTCAGAAACAGGGGCCTACAGGAGCCAAAACAATGAGATAAGGAGCATTCTCCAATTGATGAAACTGCAGTCCCAAGAAGGTGGCTAAACTGCCAGGGTTCTTTCCAATCTCTCTATATGCTCAGTGCCTAGCCACAGACACAAAAGTGTACAGCAGAGCAAGGTAACTAAAACCTCAGATTTCTAAGCAAGAAGACTGAAAAGAGAAGTCCTAAGGAACCAGAAAGGGAGAAGCTAGTGTGGAAGAGTGATGCAATAAAGTTGTTTATGAACTAACCACAGATCCCAGATAGATGAACCGTTGACATATATGTGGGTCAGATCTGAATGGCATCACAAAGGCCCATAGCCCACAGAAAAACAACTAGAATGTGCACTCTGAAGCCAACCAAGTCAATTGCTGCTAAAATAAAAATATCAACATCCTCCAAAGGATTTAAACAAGATTTAGAGTATTATGTCTGATAACATAATTCTCAAAATAGTCAAAATTCAACCCAAGAACTAGGTAAATCTCTCATAAGAAAGGACAAATCAACAGACACCAAGGCAGAAATGACAAAAATATTGAAATTATCTGACAAAGACTTAAAAGAAGCTATTATTACAATGTTCCAGCAAGCAATTGTGAACACTCTGGAAACAAATGGAAAATCTGAAAGTATCAAAAATAGAATTGTAAAAAGGAACCAATGGAAATTTTAGAACTGAAATATACAAAACTACATTTTCAAAAAATGTAATGGATGGACTTGAGAGCAGGCTAAAGATAAAAGGGAAAGAGTCAATAAAACTGAAGACCAAGGCCGGGCACGGTGGCTCACGCCTGTAATCCTAGCTCTCTGGGAGGCCGAGGCGGGCGGATTGTTTGAGCTCAGTAGTTCGAGACCAGCCTGAGCAAGAGCGAGACCCCGTCTCTACCAAAAATAGAAAGAAATTAATTGGACAGTTAAA
>CAUYSK010049131.1:0-61263 GCA_963575035.1 Avahi laniger
CAACCTTTGCAACTACCTAGAAAGGAGCAAAGCTGAGACCAACTCTCAGATTTTTCTTATACTATTTCAACATTTCTCTCTTAATTTCACTCTTCCCCCCTCCCATTACGAAGAGCAGGGGCCCTAGTCTCAGGCCTGGTGTGGGGGGTCTGCCTGCTGCTGCTCGCAGGCTGACTTTCTGGGATTCCCTCTCCTTGTCCATCAAATGGAACAATACCCACTTGCAGGTTGTGAGGGCTGAACAAAATCAAATACAGTTGCATAGCAACATTCTGGTCAATAACAGATCACACAGATGACCGTGGTGCCAAAGATTATAATGGAGCTGAAAAATTCCTATTGTCCCTGAAGATCTTCTAGTAGGACGAGATGCAGGGGTGAGAGACAGTGATATTGGTGATTCTGACCCTGTGTAGGCCTAGGCTAATGTGTGTTTGTGTCTTAGTCTTCAACAAAAACGTTTAAAAATTAAAACAATAATAATAATAATAGAAAAAAGCTTTATAGAATAAGGATATAAAGAAAATATCTTTGTATAGTTGTACAATATGTTTGTGTTTTAAACTGTTACAAAAGTCAAAAAATTTTTAAAAATTTAAGAAGTTTATGAAGCTACAGTAAGCCAAGGTTAATTTATTATTGAAGAAAGAAAAAAGTTTTTGTAAATTGAGTGTAGCATTTATAAAGTCTCCAGCATGGCACAGTAACGTCTTTGGCCTTCACATTCACTCACCACTCACTGACTCACCCAGAGCAACTTCCAGTCCTGCAAGCCCCATTCATGGTTAAGTGCTGGATACAGGTGCACCCTTTTAATGTTTTATACGTATTTTTACTTTACTTTGTCTATTTTAGATAGTTTAGATTCACAAATACCACCGTGTTACAATTGCCTACAGTATTCAGCACACTAACCACTGTAGAGGTTTGTACCCAGGAGCAATAGAGGCATGTAGTAGGCTGTACCATCTAGGTTGTGTAAGCACACTCTGTGTTATTTGCACAATAATGAAATCGGCTAACGATGCATTTCTCAGAATTTCCATCTTCGTTAAGCAACACATGACTGTACAATGGACGGCAGAGCGCCTATGAGTATGTTGAGAAATAACTATCCATTTCATTCTTCCAGTATTGAACTCTGACATTTCAAGTGACCATCACCTCGGCCTGAATACCAGCACCGCTCTGCAATGGGCTCACCTCACTCTCATTAAAAGAGGGAGGTGTCGCCTGCCTAGTGACCTGGTTGGTCGGGAGGTGGAAACTCACAGACTCTCAGAACTGAAACCCCGAGTGGCCGAGTACTGTAAATCCGCGAGAACCTGCGCTGGCGCGGGCACCCAGCTCCAGAGGCCGGGACGTCCGCAGCTCGCTCGCGCGCTGCTCCCGGGGCGGGGGCGGGGGCGGGGGCGGGGGCGGGGGCGGGGGTCGGCGGCGCCGCCTCGCTGGGCGCTGGGCCTCCGGGAGCGCCGCGCGCAGAACCCAGGGCGCCCAGGGGAGGCCACGTTGCCGCCGCGCGTAGCCAGACCGGGCGTCGCACAGAGACGGCTGTCCCCTGAAATGTGACCCAGCCTCGCCACCCATGCGGGTCCCCGGTCCCCCAGCGCCAGGCCGCCCGGCCCTGGCGTTGCTGCTGCTGCTGCTGGTGGCGGCGCCGTGGGGACGAGCAGGTAGGCGAGTGACACCACCTGGTGCGCTTTGTGGACCCGCCAGCCGGGTTTCAGTTTCGGGGGTGCGGAGGGCGAGGCTCGGGGTCTGCGGCGGGAGCCCCGGGGAGAAACTCGTCCCGGCGCGGGGTCAAGTTTGCGCGACTCCGCCTTACTCTCCCCATTGAGAAGATTGGAGGTGGGCGGAGGAAGGTGGGCGGTGGTCGCTCCGAGCGGTAGCCACAGCTGTAACTTGCGGTTGGTGACTGTCAAACCCCTGAGAGGGTCTGCTCCGAAGGAAGGGGGTCTAGGAAGAGGCAGCGCTTCTAAAGGAAGCTCCCCCTTTCCTGGGCACGTCATTCTTTCCTTCACAGTTATAATCATGTACAGATAGTGCTCTTTGATTTTTCAGAAGTCACAAAAGTTTTAACTGATTTACGACATAAGGTAACTGAAGGGCTTTTTGTTTTGTTTTGTATTTTTAAAGTTTAAACTCTCTTACAATTGGAATCCAGGAAACCAAAATGATTCATTAAGCTGGTTGATTTTTTTTTTCTTCTGCATTTCTGGTGAATGAGAAAAAGATGGTTTTTGTTTTTTTGTTTTGTTTTGTAAAGCAAGATATCTGGGATCCTTTTTCTTAAAATTAAAAACAACAGCAACGTTTCTCAGGATACTGCACTTTGGACAGACTTGGTTTAGGCTTCTGTATCTTTTAACTGTGCAACAAGAGTGAATGCAAGAAGAAAGTTGTCCATGAAGGTGCAGAGTCGTTAGTAGCAAAAGAAAACGTTATTTAAGTCCAGTATGGTTACAAAGAAAACTGTGCATACAGGTCTTGGAGAGATTTTTGAACAATAGATACTGTACACACAAAAAACTTCTAAATCCTAAGTTTATCAGAAATTATAGGTATTTTGTCTTTTTAATATTCCGGGGTAAACTGAACAGAAAGAGACTACTCCTGACTTGTGCAAAATCGAACCGTCAACTAACAGATATGAATTTTCTTGTTTTCATTTTTAATCAAAGAGAGAAATAAAACTTGCTTCTCAATTGGATTGGGGGGCTGACATTAGAAGGTAAAATATTCTTTACTTCAAAACAAAATTTGCCAAAAACAAAGAAAAAAAAAGAAAGGAAGAAACTTTTCTGACCCAAGAGACCCTTTCTTAGCTCTTCTTAGGGCATTCCTATCCTCTCCTGGGTCTTCAGGCACCCTAAGGACTGCTGGGAAAACACCTTAGAAGTTGTATGTAGTTACCTGGAGACTACCTGCTCTTAACTGACGGATCATCTACAATGTCTGCTGAACAACATGGGCTTTCTAAGAGTTCTGTGACTTTGCCACTCTTGGACACATGAATGCTTTAATGTTTTAATTTTTTAAACTTTTTAAAAATTCAAAGTCTCACAACTCAGTGTTGCATCGGGCTATATAATACCACAACATCCAAAGACAGAGAAAAACAACTCGATGTGGTATCAACATTTACGAAAATCTTCATACTTCATTTCAAGTAAACTTTTAATGCAAATCAGAATGTCTGTGCAGCTCCCACAAGGCAGGTGTGTGGACACACTGTCCTTCATTCTCTAAGCTCTCCAGGGACAGAATTTCACCAGGAAGTATACCTTATACCTCTGCCCTATTGGCCATTTCCATATCTTATTCCTCAGTGAAGGTAAAGAACTATGGCCAGCATTATACAAACAGGCATTTAAAGTCAATAAGAAAGAGTAGGAGATGGTGACTTCCTGGGTCATGTGTCTCCTCTGCTCAAAGCCCTTCAGAGGCGTCCACTATTCTTAGAATCATTCTAAGTTCTCCTGCAAGATCCTGTGTGGCCAACTCCTGCCTGTCTCTCCAGCCTTACCTCGCATCACTTAATTCCTCCTGTCCTGGCCTGTTTCCAGTTCCTACCACAAGCCAAGCTGTTTCCCGTCTCAGGGATTCATACTTGCAGTCCCCCTCCTAGAATGTCCCCTCCGCACTCTCTCCCCAGCTAACTCCCGCTCAGACCTGCCATCTCACCGCCAATGCGCCTCCCTGGGTGCATTGGGATTTAGGGAAGTCTTCCCTAAATCCCAAAAGAGGAAAAAATGTAGTTTATTACGTCTATGAACAAATGAACCTGTCTTTGGTTTTGGAGCTTTAGAATGCAGTCTAAATATTGCTACAACAGCTACACTTATTAGAACCAATATACACTTAAAATGAATGCAGTGAGGGTATTTTTTGAAACTTCTCTTCTTTGATAGGAACACGGCAGCATTGGATATTTTATTTCGCTGAGTAGTTGTTCCAGGATGTACTTCACACACATGTGCGTAAATGATTCCTGCAAATTAATTAAACTTTCATAATTATTTTCTTTCTTTAACTCTCTGTTTTGAACTAACTTGAGACTTCAGAAGAGTTAAGGAAATAGCACAACGTTCCCAAAAACCACTGGCCTAGTTTCCCCCAATTTGAACATCTTGCATAACCTTGTACAGTGATCAGAACCGGAAAATCGACACTGGTATAATACTATTCACTAAACTATAGACCGTGCTGGAATTTCACCCTTTTCCCACGAATGCCCTTTTTCTGTTCCAGGATCCAACCCAGGATCTCACATTGCATTTAATTGTCACATCCCTTTAGTCTCCTCCAATTGGTGACAATTCCTTAGCCTTTCTTTGCTTTCATGACCTTAACACTTTTGAAGAATTCTGGTCACCTCTTCCTTAGACTATCCATCGGTTTGGGGTCATTTGAAGTTTCCTCATCATTAGAATGAAATTTCATTTTTGACATTTGTTGTCTGCTATGAGACACAGACCCCCACCCCTCACTCGAACTCAGAATTTCATATTGATGCAATTTCACTCTGTGGAGGTGATTTTCTTTCTGTTTGCTTTTCAGAGTATAGAGAAGGAAAGTATGGTGCAATGCTTTATCTAGAACTTCTGATGTCTGTGATGGTCCTCTTTAATGCGACCAAGGCTACTCTTTTCTGGAAAGACAATTTTTACTGATTATACAAAATGATTCTGTTTTTGAAGGGTGGGATCCCTTCATTATATTTGAACCAACAAAATGGCTACTTCAATTAGACATTTTATCCACTGTCTAATCAAATACCGTCTCTACCTGGAACACATAGAATGGGCATACTGTGTCCTGTACAGACTTTTCCATAAGTTTTCCTTAGACTTCTTGACTTCAATATGTATACTTTTCATCTAGCTTTCTTTTGGCTGCATAATCCAAATTTCCATTTCATACGGCTACATTTGTATTTTGGTAACATGGGATATTTTGGTAGCTGCATACTCCTACATTTGTTTACATTATTTCTCCCATTTAAATTTCCTCCTTCCCAATTATGCAGGTATTTTTTTTTCCCCTAAATCAATCCACTCATCTTCACTTGCAGGTGACTTGGCAGCCCTTAGAGCATTCATTTTTCTCTTCAGTACACATTGTGCTCATTTTTAAGGAAAGATACAAGCAAGCAACAGATACCAACTTTATTGTCTCACGGTTCTGGAGACTAGAAGTCTGAAAGCAAGGTGTTGGCAGAGTTGCTTCCTTCTGAAGGCTGGAGGGAGAATCTTCTATGCCTCTCTCATCACTGCAGGTGATTGCTGACAATCTTTGGCATCCCCTGGCTTGTAGACACATCACCCTGATCTCTGCCCTCATCTTCACAGCCTTCTTCCTGTTTCTCTTCTCATTGTCTTCCAGAAGACTCTGTGCATGTCTGTCTTTGTGTCCCAGTTTCCTCTCTTTATAAGGACACCAATCATATTGCATTTCAGCCCACACTAATGGCCTTATTTTAACTTGCTCACTTCTGTAAAAACCATATTTCCAACTAAAGTCACATTCTGAGGCATTAGGAGTTAGTATGTCAACGTATTTCTTTTGGGCAACACAATTCAACTTATAACACCTATCACACCCTTTGAGACTGATAAGAGTAGTGAGCAGGGCCCATGGGCTTGGCTGCTACAGTGGAACAAAGCTGTCTTTTCAGCCACATGCAGTGGTTCCTCCTCTTGAACATGTTTCGTAATCTGTGGCCACCGCCACGGGAAGCTTTTGCAGAAATGTCAGAGCTGACAGGCATTACTGAGAATGTTGAAGCCAGAGATGAGGCCTTCTCTTGTGCTTTCCATAAAGGAGCATAAGGGAGAGCTGTCAATGTGTGCTTAATAAAGAATAGTGACGATCTTCAGAGGGACTTACTCTTCTCACGCCTTTGTCTCCCGTCTTGGCTGCTCTAAGGAGCACTCTCCCTGCAAAATCCTATGCCTTGCTCCAACAAGGACCATTTTCATATGTAAGGTATAACTGTCCATAATATTCCAACCCAGTGGCCCCCTTCATTTCAGATTAAAATATATATGTTGCAAAACATCTACTAAATACTCAACTCGTTATTTTAAATATTAGCTCATAGATTTTAAGTGCAAAATAGAATATCACATGCAGTCCATAACTTAGGGGCATGAGGTATTTGAGGTGATTGGAGTTAACAAAACAGGCTTACCTTAATCCCCATGCATCCATTTTGAGTTTTCAAAAAGTCTAAATATATCCTGACACAGTGTGGGTTTTAAATAATCTTTCTGTGAGTTCTTTTTATTCACTCATTCATTCAATGTCATTCTTTTATCATATTAGGAACTGTTCTAGGCTTCAAGGTGAATAAGAAAACAAGGTCCCTTTTGTCATTTAGTCTCCAGAGAGAGATACAGACAATTCAGTGATTATATTAAAGTGTAAATGCCAGAATTGAGGAAAACAAGTTTCTTCAGAAGCATAGACCAAGACATCTGATCATGGTGTCAGGCAGGGCTTCCTAGAGGAAGATTCTTTAAACTGAGACTTATACAAGTTGTTGGTTAATTAATATACATGTATGCACATACATATATATGTATGTATATGTATGTTTATATCATGTCACATTCTTCCTACATGGAGAGAAAAGGTGAATCAGAAATTTGATATCCAAGTAAATGTCTTACTATGAATACTTTAAATACTTTTAGGAAAAACAACATAAATTCAATACATAGTCATAGGTAGGTTGCCATCCATATTATGTAAAATATTTATAATTCAATATAAATTCAGGTCTTTTTAATTCAAATGTTAGCAAGAAAATAAAGCTAACTCCTGCTGTTAGCATATTCTATCTATAAATTACCAGGTAGCTAGTATTCCTTTTGCATATATTTCTTTTTTATAAAACTAAAAATGAATAAAACAAAAAACCAATGTAGCAACATCCCATGAATTTTCTGAGATGATGTTTCTGTGAGTGGTATGAATAGTTATCAGGTGGCAGGAGTCAGAAGCTTTGTGGCTGTGGGACACTGAAAGGTCACTGGCAGCCTCAACAAGTCACTGTGATGTGTGGCTCTTGGCAGGACTAAATCGCCCACACTTGTCAAAAGGCACACACATTACTGCTGTGGTTTCTAACATAGGTGCTTTTTCCCACTTTCTGAGTCAACCCAGTCCTTTCAGGGTTCTGTTAACTTTCATGAATAAGAACAAAGGGAATGTCTCCATTGGTCCCGTCTCCATGTTGAGAAGTGGAAATGTTCCAGTGCCACCGTGGATTGAATAGTGTCCCTCAGAAACTCATCTCCACCCACAGCCTCGGAATGTAGCCTTACTTGGAAATAGGGTTTTTGCACATGTAGTTCATTAAGGATCTTGTGATGAAATCATCCAGGATTAGAGTGGACCGGTGCCCTTATAAGAGGAGGAGAGTACTCTGGAAGACCTTGTGAAGACGGAGGTCAGCAGAGACTGGGATGATGCTGCTGCGAGCCAAGGAACACCCGGGGCAACCAGAAGTTACAATAGGCCAAGAAGAATTCTTTCCCAGAACCTGCTGAAGGAGCATGATCCTGCTGACACCTTGATTTCAAACATCTAGCCTCCAGAACTGTGAGAGAATAAATATGTTGTTTTAAGCCACGTAGTTTGTGATACTTTGTTATGGCAGCCACGGGAAACTAATACAAGAGCCTTTGACTTGCTGTGTTCCTGGGCTACTGAGCTAACAATTATTGAGCTCTTTGTACCAGGCACTGTTCCGGGAGCTCTATATAAAGAATCTTATTTAATCATCCCAACAAGCCTAAGAGGCAGATAGTATTTCTCCATTTTCCAAATGAGGAAATTGAGGCACAGAAATTAAGGAACTTACTTAAGGGCACACAGCTGGTGAGACATAGAGCAGGAAGTAAGCTCCAGTGTGGCTCTAGAACGCATGTTCTAGAACCTCTCCCTGACCTGCTCACATAAACAATTATTAGAAACCAATGGGATAGGGGAGTTGGCAGCACCTGTATGAAGGGACAGTATTTATTATTACAGAGAAATCTGAGTATGCGCAAGTACAGCAGCGAGTAATCAGAGAAATAATAGTGGAATGATGGTTAGGGAAGAAGAAAATCAAGTTCAAAGAAACTAATGTTAGTGCCAAACCATGCTCTGTCCTTCATAGAAGACAGTTGTGTATCTTTTTTCTCAGCTAAGTAGTTGCTGAATCATATTTTAAGTGCTGTTTAGAAGACTTACTTTTCATGAACACTTGATACACAATTAGGAGGATGAGGAAGAGAGAACAATGAATATTTTTCAAGAGAGACGGCTTGTAACTTGAGACAAAAGAAAACATGTCTTTCCTTTTAGCGTGATGAAGTTAGAACAATACTTAAGATAATCTATTTGAAGGCGGTCATACCTGTTGTGCTCCTCTTTGGTGGTTAGATAGTTATTTATGACTTTTGCTTCCTGAATTTGGTTAATCACCCTCTGATGCTTTCTGTACTTCAACTCTTTTTAACCTCATTCCCACAATAGAAAACTCACTCAGGTTGGGATTTTTTTTTTTTCTTACAAGCTTAGTAAGATATTTTCCTACTTAAAAATACACCTGCAGGCCGGGTACGGTGGCTCACGCCTGTAATCCTAGCACTCTGGGAGGCCGAGGCGGGCAGATTGTTTGAGCTCAGGAGTTCAAAACCAGCCTGAGCAAGAGCAAGACCCCGTCTCTACTAAAAATAGAAAGAAATTAATTGGACAACTAAAAATATATAGAAAAAACTAGCCAGGCATTGTGGCGCATGCCTGTAGTCCCAGCTACTGGGGAGGCTGAGGCAGGAGGATCGTTTGAGCTCAGGAGTTTGAGGTTGCTGTGAGCTAAGATGACACCACGACACTCTAGTCCGGGCAACATAGTGAGACTCTGTCTCAAAAAAAAAAAAAAAAAATACACCTGCAATGTATAGCAACCACTTGCCATGGGGTTACTATTCCTCTGTTAAAAAGTGGCTTTCGAGTATCTTCTGGCTGTGCTGATATCCTGTGGGTAAAGTAAGCTCACTAAGGTGGTTTCAAGCTATAAAGATTTGGTGGTTGGAGCTGTTCCACCCCAATTCAGATGCTCTGGCGAAGCTGGGTTCTGTCCTGTCACCTAATCACCTTGATTTATGCCAGCCCGACAGGTCGTGGTCAGTTCAGCTCAAAAGCATTTATTTGCCAGGCGCTGGGGATACAAAGACCTCGTAAGACATGATGCCCAACCACCATGTCAGACAGCTCAGAGCCTCGCGATTCCTTCAGTGCTTCAGCTTTAGAAGGATAACATGGGCTAGAGTGTCTGGGGACCTTCTCTGAGCAAGTTCGGGCAGGGCTTCCTCAGTGCGAAGGCTTCCCTAGTTAGTCATGAGCTTCAGAAACTTGAATGGCTCCAAACGGGAAGTCCTCAGAAGTGGACACACTTGGCTGTTCAGTCTCTTGCAGTCTGGTTGTTTTCCACACTGGTTGATGAATGTATTGTCCGTAATGAGAAGCTTGAAATGCCTCAGCCACAAAAAGGAGAGATTGGGTCAACCTCAGAGGCTGATCACGCTCTCTCTTGGTGAGTTTACCCTGAGAACCTCACCACTTTTCACTGGTGTTCATCAGACATTAATCTATGGATCGGCTTTTCCTGCAGTATAACGAAATGCAAATAACGTTTACTATCAGGCGTATGATTAAAACTGCAACATATTTAAACGACAACCTTAGTATTAGCTTTGAAGCCATTAGGAAAATGTCACATACCATTTTGTTATACCTAGCGACCTGTATTCAAGGTAACTCTTAGAACCAATGTAGCTGCCATTTTATAAAACTCCGCTAATGAAGTTATCTTAAATTTGCCCATTTTAAATCTTATTTATCCAATCTCTTCCTACTGGAAGGACCTAAGAGTAGACACGGGGCTTTTTCCTTTTGGTGTTGTGACAGAGATAAAGCTGGGCCTGAAGACTTTGCCAAAGGCCAAGTATCTTAGTTCCTTCCAGCTGTTAGAACAGAATACTATAGATTGGGTGCCTTATAAACAACAGAAATTTGTTTTTCTGTTCTGGAGGCTGGGAAGCCCACGATCAAGGCAGATTTGGTGTCTGGTGATGGCCCACTTCCTGGTACATAGACAGCTGTCTTCTCACTGTGTTCTCACATGGTAGAACAGGTGAGGGATCTCCCTGGGGTCTCTTTTATAAGAACACTAATCTCATTCACAAGGGCTCTGTTCTTATGACCTAATCACCTCCCAAATAGCATTACATTGAGCTTTAGGACTTAACATATGAATTGGGGTGGAGGGAGACACAAACATTCAGTTTATAGCACCAAGGTATAAAAAAGGGAAATACACACAGAGGAGACACAAATCTGAACCATGCGGTTTACAGGACATAGGTAACCAATTATTACATTGAGACCCTTCCCAGCTTTGTTAAGTCAGAGGCTGCCTCTCATACCTACAGCTCAAGGGGGCACCCTCAAGTATCCTTCATTGTTCAAAGGCCAGACTCTAGTCAGGAAAGCCCAAAGGGAGCCCAGGGTCCTGCCCCTTCCCTCAGTCTTCCAGAGAGACCAGTCTCCTACCCAGATGTCTGTAGTCAGGAATGCTCACTTTATTGAAAACCATTCATAACCAAATGACATCACAGCATAATCATGTCATTAAAATAGCACAAGCCAATAGTCATTAAATGACGTGCACATGGAGGAACAAGGGGTCTTTTAGTTCCAGGAGATACCATAGGCAGAGGGGACCAAAATTGTAAAGGCATAAAACAGCAGATTAAGTTCAGGTATTGAAAGTGATTTGATGTGGCTGGTGAACGTGGCGCATTTGGCAGAATTGCAAAAGGAGAGGCCAGACCACGTCATGAAGAGTCTGTGTGCCAAGCCAAAGTTGGGAGGATCCAGCACTCCCGAAACATAAAACTGTGTGCACCAGTCCAACGGCTCTTTAACTTGGGATGTGAAATCTGTGGACTGTCAGAGAATCAGAGCTGTGCTTCCAGGCCATCAATCTGTGTGAACAAAAATGCTTTTGTTGCCCATTAATGGACACATGATTCCTGACATCAATGTGGGTGTGACATATTTTCACCTTGGTGTTGATTAGATGGTCTTATCAGCACTAGCAGGTTAGAAAAATCACTTATTTTAATTGAAATGTTTATTCTGGAGTGTCCTTCTTTGTTTTCCAAACTTGAAACAAGCACAGTGCTTGAAACCTTTGCAAAGAGTTTTTAAAAACACAAGAGAATACCTGTTCTAGTTATCAAACTATTTTTCTTTTTTAAATGTGCTATCTCCTTTCCTTTCAAAAAAAAAATGCTTATCAGCAAGCTGGGGAAAAAATAAGAAAACAAAACAAAACAAAAAGTGCTAATTCTATTTTTTTAATCATTCTTTTGCATCATCAAAACAGATAAAAGGGCGAGTATGCCTTGCTGGATCCTCATCTGTTGATTTGGTGTTCACAGCACAGCCCCGCTCTTCCCAATGGGATTCGTGCAGTTCTGCTTCATCAGGAGGTCCCACTTCCCTTTGAAGCCAAAGCCCCAAGCTGCGCCATCTCCTCCTCCACGGCCTGCATCTTGGTGCAAGCTCGGCTCCCACACTGGGGCTCTGTGGTTATGGCCTTACTGGTCTCTCCTACTCTTGTCCCCATCCAATCTTTTCTCCCCTCAGCAATGAGCTGATCCATTGGAAATATAAATAGGTTCATATTTTCCCCTGCTAAACAGCTTCAGTACTTTCCCACTGAATTTCAGATATAATCCAGACTCCTCCCCAGGACTTACAGAGACTGGAGGCTCTAGCTCCTTTGCACTCCTTTCATTTCATCTTGGCCACTGTCCTCTTCTTCAGTTTTCCAGCCTCACTGACCTTTTGACAGTTCCAAGGACACTGTCTTTTTGGATGGGCTCTCTCCCCTGTTGGGTTCTCTGCCTGGAACACTGCCCTCCCGCCCCGTAGCTGACTGCCCAGCCCCTGTCTCGGTAGGTTCTGTAACCTACCACTCCAGCCTTATTTCCTTTGTAGCCTGATCACCAAATTGGTAAATACGTATTTATTTATTTTTACTTTTTAATGATGTTCCTCTTCCCACTGTCCTGGGAGCTCTCTAAGGGCAGGAACATACCTGTGTAGTTACTGTTAGATATCCACAGAGTAGGCACCTACATTCATTTCCTAGGGCTGCTGTAACACAACTTATTCTCTCACAGTTTTGGAAGCTAGAAGTCGAAATCAAGATGTTGGCAGTGCCGCATTCCCTCTGAAAACTCAAGAGGAGGTGCCATCCTAGCTTCTTCCAGGTCTGGTGGACCCGGGCTTATAGATGGGTTGCTCTGATCTGTCATCTTCACGTGGCACTCTCTGTGTCTTCACATGGCTGTCTTCTTATGAGGATTCTAGTCACGTTGGATTAGGAGCCCACCCTCCTCCAGTATGACCTCATCTTAACTAATCATGTCTGCAACAACCCTATTTCCAAATAAGTTCACAATCTGAGAGAGTCGGGGGTTAGGGCTTCAATATCTTTTTCTACAGGAGAAAGGACATAATTCAACCCCTAACAGCAGCCAATAAATATTAGTTAAATGAATAAATGACTCTTGAAGTGATGTTTCTTATCAATACTGATGGGATTGACTGTAGTGTGTTTTATATGAGAGATACAGAGCTAAATCCCAAGGTCAAGGCAAATATGTCTCTCTCCATGTCCACAGATTTTAATATGGTTTCAAATGAATAGAAATTGGCCACTAAAAAGAAACCGGAGTAGAGTCAAACACAATCTTCTTTGTAGTTGCCATATTTTTTATTTTTTATTTATTTATTTGAGACAGAATCTCACTCTGTTGTCCTGGGCTAGAGTGCCGTGGCATCATTCTAGCTCACAGCAACCTCAAACTCCTGGGCTCAAGTGATCCTCTTGCCTCTGCCTCCCAAGTAGCTGGGACTACAGAGGCGCGCCACCACGCCCGGCTAATTTGTTCTATTTTTAGTAGAGACGGGGTCTCACTCTTGCTCGGGCTGGTCTCCAACTCCTGATCTCAAGTGATCCTCTCACCTCGGCCTCCCAGAGTGCTAGGATTACAAGCGTGAGTCACCACGCCCGGCCTGTAGTCGCCATATTGCCTGGAGAATGTGTTGCAGGAGGAGTGCAGTTTCCACTCTCATTCTCTAGGATTGGACACGGGAGCAAAGAAAAGGAAATATTCTGACAGGAAAAGGAAAGGGCTTCCTACTACAGGATGTGGTGGGATTAAAAAAAATTACTGACCAGATCAGTATCTAATATTTTTTAATACTTAAATTATTTTATATATTAATTTCTTAGAATAATACATGTTTTCCCATCAGCCTTGTCTTGTCTTTGTTTAAATTCAACTTAGTGTACAGGGTGGCAAATGATGAGGAGATTAAGAGTGTGGGTTCTGAACTCAGCTCCTCTACTTATGGACTCTGTGACCTTAACTTCTCTGTGCCTCAGTTTCCTCATCTGTATAATGGAGATGATAACAATAGGACCCACCATAGGGCTATTGTGAAAATTGAATGAGTTGGTTGTATAAAGTACTTGGAACCATGCTGGCTGCGTGGTAAGGAGTCAATGAGTGTTAACAGCTATTTTTTTATATGCTAGCCAATTTGCCTCACATTAGCTACATACTGTAGCATACAAAGTTTTTCACAATATTTATTGTTTTTTAAGTCTTGTACAAGTTGAATTTTATGTACATACTGTATCTACTATTAAAACAGAGCTTCTTTGCCTCACGAACGGATCCACTTTCGACATAATTTTTAGCTGCATCTAAAGAACTCTCACATCCTACTGAAGCCAGAACCAATCCAAGGAAATATGCCATCCATGTGACAGAATTCTTTAAACTCTTCTTTGCAGAAAGATCAGACCTTACTATAATAAGAGCCCTCTATTTCTATTGATCAAAAACAAATCATTAAAATTCCATAATTAACAAAAATTATAACTGATACAGATAAACAAATTACAACCAATCCAGAGCAATTTCTAAATATCCATGTCTGGAAATAACATTTCTGTGAGCAGAAAGACAAGATGTACTGTGTCTGATACCAAGAAGGATGACTAATGTGGCTTAATTTGCTCTGGTAAAAAAAAAAAAAAAAAAGATTTCAGAAACCAACAGACCCTGTCATAACAAAGAATATTTTGTGTCCTGGGGAGATTTAGAGATGGGCCGATATCAAGACGTGACCTACTTTTCCCATGATAGGGCTGCCTCCAGATAATACTTTGATTTATTGACAAGGGGATGATCCCAAACTGTTATCTTTTCTGCTTGTGCAATCAGAAAGATAATGTCAATCCAAGTGAAGAATATGGTGTACAAAATAATAACATCCATTTTTCAGTGGATTTCTGTTAAAGGTGTTTATTACTCTGAAACCTTGTCAATATATTTAGAATGAGCTTAACTAAGCATTTATTTTTTTTTATCCAAAAAATTGTTGCTGTGATCCTCACTTGCTATTAAAAGGTGATAAGTTTCTTGTCTTCTCACTGAGTTTTTAATTTTCTTTGTAAAGTTAAAATTGAACCGCTAAAAAGAACATTTCTCAAGATTATTAAAGCAAAAGTCATAACATTATTGGGAATGGGGGGCATTTATTTTCTTCCTCCAGTTTAATTTGTTTGTTTGTTTTTTTAGTGATTGGTCTTTCTTCGTTTCTTTCATTCTTAGGGTTCTTTGTTGTATTAGTTCCATACTGCTGTGTAACAAATTACTTCGAATTTGGCAGCTTAAAACAATAAATATTATTTCACAGACTGCTGAGGGTCAGGAGTCCAGTAATGGCCTAGCCAAGCAGTTCTGGCTCAGGGCCTTTCACAAGAGTGTAGCCAAGAGGTTGGCTGGGGCTGCCTTCATCTGAAGGCTCGACTGGGGTCAGAGGAGCCACTTCTGAGATCACTAATATGCTTCTTGGCTTCACTCAGTTCTTCACCAGTTATTGGAAGTCTCCATTCCTTGCCACATGGGTCTCTCCTTAATGGGATGCTTATAACAGAGTAGCTGATTTTGCCCAGAGCAAATGATCCAAGAGAGAAAAAACGAGATAGAAGCCACAGTGCCTTGTATAACCTAATCTCAGAAGTATTAATACCATGGCTTTTGTCATAGTCTACTGGTCCCATACACCAACCCTGGTACAATGTGGGAGAGAGCTATACAGGCTGTGAATGCCGGGAGAAAGGGATAATTACTGGAGGCTGTCTTGGAGGCTAGCTGTTACAATTGTGGTGCTAGAATGATTCACCCATAATGTAAACTTGCAGAGGAGGTATATACACAGTTCACAGCATTTATCATGAAATATGTTTTCTTTTCAGAAAAAAAGAATGGCATAAGAAAATTGTTTAACCTTTTGATATTATTATTGTCAAATTATTCATTCTCTTTATTTAACCTATTATTACCGAAGTTTGGTAACATTTTGATAATTGGCATAGCATTTGTGAAGAACCATTTAAATGATTCCAAAGCATTACATTCCAGAATATAGTTCATTTCAGAAGAGCAAAATTGCTTTGTTTCCTGTGACAGCAACCAAAAAAAACTGAAAATAAAATGAGCAATCCATTTCTTTTATTCCAAGTTATCTCTTAAAACTTTTTTGGGTATGTTTTAGTCATCTTGAGAATTCTGTCACTCTTTGACTTATATTAAAAGACAAACAGAAACAAATGTCTTGGAAGATAAAAATTTGTATAGATTGAACATTGAGAAAATATACCTGGACTATAGTATCTAAGATAACTTGTGTTGCTATCTGCAAACTTACATTGCCAGAAACTGGAATATTCTATTTCCTTATCAATTACTTCTGTAAAGCCATGTTTTGACAATATCTTCCATCAGTGATACTATAATACACAGTCTATTTTACTTTTATTTGTTACAAGTTGCTAACCATTCTTCATATGTTAGGGCCATCTAGAAATATAGAACCACAGCATTTTAGATCTGGAAAGATCTTTGGAATTTTTAGAAGTGTTCTCCATTTTTTGAAGGGTTGGGAAATATTACACTCAATGGTGCTGCCTCCCATGCTCTGGTTTGTCTTCAAAAGTCTGTTTAAAATTTAGAACCTACTAATACCAGAGAGCAGTATAAAGTCATTGATAATTATTCACTGTATATAATCTCCAGAAAATGCCAACACCGGTTAGTACACAATGGTTCCAAAGAGTTAGAAGAATGGAACCAAAGACAGATGTTGGCAGGCTATATCCTTTTGGGATTCTCCCTATTCCTACCGTACGTATACTCACACATGTGCTGTGTGGCAGTGATCAGGTGATAGGGCTTCTCTTTGAGTATTTAACTTT
Organism: Avahi laniger; assembly: GCA_963575035.1. Classification (NCBI taxonomy): domain Eukaryota; kingdom Metazoa; phylum Chordata; class Mammalia; order Primates; family Indriidae; genus Avahi; species Avahi laniger. The sequence continues at coordinate 16,403 of CAUYSK010049131.1, forward strand.
CCTCTTAAAAGTAAAACTGGGATATTTAAAAAAAAAAGATCAAGGTTAAAAGTAGGAGTCATTACAAATATAGCACGTGCACATACACACAAACACACCCTCAACCACCTTTGTGTGTTAAAGAGCTTATTTTGCTTAGACTTAGGGTCATATTACAAAGTTTAATTCTAAAGTAAATAATTTTTTTCTTTTCATTTGGCTTGTGAAAATACCGTACATTGTATAGAGTTAATCTTAGCCAAGGATTACTGCAAGCATAATTCCTTTCTCTGACATTAGTTTCAGCTAATTTACACAAGAACTATGGGATTTAGGCCGAGATTGGACCAACCTTCGATGACTGAGCTAAATTTTATTTCCTAAGTTAGATTTTCAATATTAAAATTTGATATTTTCCAAGTTTATTAGCTGGAGTATGCATATTTGTGATAGGATAAGTTCTTCATAAAATCTGATTGATTATTAATTACTCAGTACTTTGGAAATGATTATTAATTACTCAGTACTTTGTGATCATTGAATATTTTAAATTAGTATTTTGATTCTTACATGTTACCACTGAATTTTTTTCATTTATTTTAATTTGAGAATCGTCTTTGTTTTTCGTAAGAAAGTTTCCTTCGCTTTCCTTTTCTAATTTTTTGGTAGTTTCTTGATTCTTTTTCATCTTTCTCTAAAGAGGATTTCTACAAATTAATCCTCTAGGATACAGTTTTTTTTTAGAGCACAGTGATGTGAATGTATCAGTGTTTAATTATACAGATTGTCTTCTTTCACTGGTTCCTTTTCTAATTTTTGCTTTATTATATACTTCAGTAAAGCCAACCCCAATTCTAACCTCCCAAACTCTGGCCTTTCGGGAACATGTATTCTAAATTTTATTTCTATACCTAATAAAGAGATAATTTCACTTCTCTGTTGGTACATAAGAAACTACCCCAAAATGTAGTGGTTTAAAACATTTTATTATTTCTTACGATTCTTGGAGTTAACTGGGGCTCTGCCGGACGATTCTTCTTCTGGTCTCACTCAGGATCTCTCAGGTGGCTTCAGTTTATGGCAGATGGGGCTGGAATGATCACCGTAACTTCACTGTGGCCCCTTAGTTAGAAGTCTGGGCTCAGCTGGGACACTGGGACATCTGAGCCTCTCCTTCTTCACATGACTTCTTGACATGGTCTCCTCAGCAGGTTATAGCTGTTGTTTTACGTGACCACTTAGGGCTTTCAAAAAGCAAAAGCAGAAGCTCTCAGGCCACCCTAGAACTTAGTCCCAGAGTCGTGTCTGCCTCATTCTCTTGGTTGAAGAAAGTCACAGGATCAGCCCAAGTTCATTGTGGGAGGAAGTCCACAGGGCATGCATACTGGAAGGCATGGTTCATGGGGGGCCATCTCTGGAGAGTAGCCGCTACAGGGATCATGTTTTCCTTTTCCACTAAGGCTTCAATTCCTCTCTACTCCTTTTTCAGTTCCCTGTGTCTCTGGCAATTTGCCTAAACCTACAAATATCACCTTCGTATCCATAAACATGAAGAATGTCCTACAATGGAATCCACCAGAGGGTCTACAAGGAATTGAAGTTACTTATACTGTGCAGTATTTCATGTAAGTTGGTTCTTTTCCTTTTGGCTAATTTATAAACACAAGACTCAGACTCCTGTTAATTGTGGAAAGATAAACCATCTATGGTATTAAATAAGTGTTTGAAAAGAGAAAAGTTTTAGATATCCCATGTTAAGTTTTCTTGATAGATTTTGTTAGATTAAATTAGAAAACAATTTCTTCATGGAGACAGAAGCACTGGGTGCTCAGGAAAAGGGAAGTTATGGAACTGGAGAAAAGAAGTTGGCCAAAACATTATTATGTGGCTCAGCAAACAAGACAATCCATCATCTCTGAAACTGCTAAGCTTTTTGGAATCATAGACATTCTGAGACTTAGTGAAACTTAGTGCAGAACTCTGTGCAACCAGCTGTTCCTATTAAAGATTGCAGTGAATGGATATTTTTACTTTTCACCTCTCCCTAAAAACTCATTGCAAGCAAGAAAAAGATGCAAAACAGTTAGACAACATCCATCTTCAGACAAACAAAAGAAATGCCATAACCCCAAACCATAAACTCTGACGCATATAAGCCAAATCCTGTGGAATCTGAAGGAAAACAAATGCAGAAGCTGGAAGCAAACCTATATCTTCTAGAGCTCCAACGGCAGGAAATGATTTCACAAGAATAAGAGTCACAGTACTAAGAGGCCCACCTAACAATCTAAGAATGAAGAAATCTAAGAAATCGCCACCACCAGAAATTGAGGAAATGCCCCCATGGAGGAGAATTCAGACAAGTAATTGTCCATAGTTTTATTAGAGTCCATAAACTACATAATCTCCAAAGGTAAAACTCATAGAAGATAGAAGAGAAAACAGTGAAAGAAGAGACTCTAAGACAACACAGAGAATTTTTTTTTTTGAGGCAAATAGGTAGAGCTTAGGAAAAAGTTGGAAAATAAAAATATTCTATTAAGATGAAAATCTATTTTAGCTAAGTGATAATAATGGTTGAACAGGTAATAAAGACTATTTGGAATTTATATATTATAAATTCATGGTATGTCTAGACAAATCCATAAAAACAATAACAAGACATAGCCTGGTGAAGTCACTAAATTTTAAGAAAATTAAATGATTTATAGCCATTAGAGCAAAAACAGAACTCAGGTTGTTAGAAAAGGGAATTTCTGCCTGGCAACACTCAGCAGAATACATCTTCCAAGGGAAAGACAAATGTGACCTAAGACTCTTTTTATTTTTTTGTCATCATGACATTGCAACGGAACTAAGACTCTTATTAAGTTGAGTAGACAAGTATTTTCAAGCAGGTGGGAACTCAGGATATCACTTCCCTGAGACCCTTTGTTGGAGACTGGTACCACTAACTAAAGATGATATCCAACTAACATAGATATAAAAATGAATTCAAAAGAATTTAGTAAGGACACAGTTATGGCAAAAGAAATAAAATAATAACCCAGTGACATGCATTGAATTCCTCTAAATGTAGAACTAAGACTAAATAGCAATGAGAAAGATAGTTATGGAAACTTTTTTGTAAATGTTTGAACTTAATAATATAACAAATCAGAAGTGGGGAAGAACTGTAAGTGTACTGATATTCATAGCAGGAAGCCATTAAATGTGACCTAAAATGAAAATACAAATACTTCATTATTTTAATAACAAGTCTCTCAATATTTTTCACAAACTGTTTTCTTAATTTAAAAGCTTTTTTAGGAACTAATATCTTTTGTGGTAATGAAACATTTGAACTTCAACAATTCCTTTAATTTCACTTAAATTTCTTTTTTTTTCTATTAAAGTTCAAATCAAGTTTTATTTGCTACTTTTATTGAAACTATATGTATGATATAATTTAATTTTTGTCTGTGCTGCTATCTAATCATTCTTCTGTTTACATGTAAGCATGACAAGATGTCCAGAATCATATACTAAATGTTTCAGGGTAATGGGTTTTCGGGTGATTCATTTCTCTTTCGATTATACTTTTCTGCATTGTTCAATTGTTTGGATTAAAAAGCATTTACCATATTTACAAAAAAGAATAAAGTCATGTTTGTCTTTGAAAAAATAATTCTATTCACAGCAACCTCATTTATCTAGAACCTCACTCATTTCTAAAGAGTTTCTCAGGAACTGGTGTTACAGGAAATAAGACGTCGCTCTGCAGAGAGAAATGGCTCGTGAGCGTGCCCTTGCCTCCTTTTCCATTAGGTGGAGCAAAGAGCTTGCTCTGTCCTTTTTGTTTGTCTGTGATTCAAAAAGGATTATACAAAAATAGGCAGAGTCATCACTGCTCTGTGAGAGCAGATAACTTTGATTGTGCACATTTCAAAACTGTGTATCCAAAACGAAGCTTGCTGTGTATGTCAGAGTTCTTACACGCCCATGCATGTGGAATGTGGTCAGGAATAGAGAGGGTGGCGTGTTCCACTGCCAGACGGCTCCAAGCTCAGCTCTGGCGTCAGACAGTCCCCAGGTCATAGCCAGTTTGAGCAAGTTACATATTATACTTTTATACTTTTGCACGAAGTTTGTTTCCAGGATGAAAATTTAACAAAAGTTTAAATTATATCCTCCAAAAGAATTGAATGCAGGAAATAGAATATAGCCCGAAAATTACAAGCTTTGGCATCAGGGAAAAGTGATTCAAATCCCAGATAAGGCTTTTATTAGTCATGTGAACCTGAGTGATTCCCTTAATCCCTCAGTTTCCTCATCTGTAAAATGGGATGAAAATAATGCCACCTACCTCCTAGGGTTGTTACAATAAGGAAGCGGGCCCCCACATGACTTTTCGCCATGCATGAGCATCGTTACTGAAATATTTGTTGAATGATTCTGGTCATCATTTATTTTGTTCAGAATTCAGTAAAGAGCATTTTCTCCTTCATCAGCATCTGTCATGGGAAGCTGCCCTGCCCTTGGCAGAGTGAGGAAGTTTGATGAGGGAAGATCACATAGGCAATGGCAATATTTTTCAAAACACAAGTCGAGACCTGTTGATAGGTTATGAAATCAATTTTGAGGGACATAGCTAGCATTATTTTTAATGGAACGGAATGGAATTGTGTAAAGTGGAATGGAAAATAACTGAAATGTATGGTATGTAGTAAAGTTTAAATATTATCTTGAATGACTTTTGTTTTAGTATGTTAGATGTGTATCCTTTATGAACTGAATCACAATGTAAAGTATATTTTTCCCCCATGGATCATGGTCAAAAAAAAATTTTGAAAACCCCTAAGCAATTTCAAAAAATCTGAAAACCACTTGGATGGCAAAGTTGGACAACAAGATCTGGCTATTTTATGTCTAATGTTTTTGAGTAGGTGTGGTACCTATGAAACAGGAGACATTTACTTTCAGAAATCTGTTACTGTATTCTGAAGCTTTGGCAATGCTTATAAAAGTTGGCATACCTCCTCCTTGGGAGGAGTCATACTCTCCCCGTGACTTTTGTGATACATGTTCTTCCTCTTCTCTCTTTAGCTGCTACTTCCAGGTCTACTTTGTATCCAACCTTTAAATCTTGGTGCTCCTGAATTTTTATTCTAGACATTGCTGTGTCTCCATGGAGAATTCATTCATGCCTGTGCCTTCAATGAGAGCTCTATGCCGTTACCCTGAGCCCCACTGCCTGCTGGGCATCTGCATTTGGGTATCTCATGCATTCCTCAACACATTCCCAAATCTGCTCCTCCTCAGTGTTCCTTATCTTGGAAAATGTTACTACCATTCTACCCATCTGCCCCAGACGGAAAAAGACATCATCCTTAACACCTTCATTTCCCTAATCTCTTGCATGCACTCACTCACCAAGTCTTATCTCCTAATAGTTCTTATTTTTTTAAATTTTTAAAAAATTATTGATTGATTGAGACAGTCTTGCTCTGTTGCCTGGGCTAGAGTGCCCTGGCATCAGGCTAGCTCACAGCAACCTCAAATTCCTGGTCTCAGGCGATCCTCCTGCCTCAGCCTCCCAAATTTAGCTGGGATTACGGGCATGTGGCACCATGCCCGGCTAATTTTTTCTGTTTTTAGGAGAGACAGGGTCTCACTCTTGCTCAGGGCTCAGGCTGGTCTCGAACTCCTGAACTCAAGCAATCCTCCCACCTCAGCCTCCCAAAGTGCTAGGGTTATAGGCATAAGCCATGGTGCCCAGCCCCTCTCTCCTAATAGTTCTTGTTTTTGTCCTGTCCTCATTCATTCTACTGTTACCATCCTTGTCCAAGCCACCTACACGTTCCCTTGGACCACTGCAGTATCCTCTCAACTGTTCCCCACGCTGCCACTTCTAACCCTGTCACCCACCTTCTCCACACTCCCTCCAGAGTTAGCTTTCTGAGACATGCCTCTCATCTTGTCCCCCAACACCCTGCCTTAATCCCTTCAGTAGCCTCCCACACAGCTCTGTCTCTCTCACTGTCTCATCCCGTGTCACCCAAACTCTACACCTGAGTCTCTCCCACTGAAAAGGGCTAAAAATATTTCCTTCTTCCTATTCACTCTGAGTGTTGTGTTTTTAATAAAGAAAAAGAAAATCAATATGAACAACCTAATCGATATCATCATTACCATCCTCTTCTTCCTCCTCCTCCTCCTCCTCATTGTAACTATTGAAAATGCAGGTTTTTGGATGCACTCCACCCTCATGAATATTCCCCAGAACGTTTGATGCCTAGCAAATTTTTAAATTTTAAGAAAGTGCCAAGATAATTTTTCTTCCAAGAAAAAAATGACTAACCACTTGTAAAACAACACATCAAACAGACCTCGTATACAGGGTGGACTATAAACTTACATAGATGTTTACTGGAAGAATGGATCACACAATATGTAAAAATTTTACTGTAGCCAAAGAATAAAAATAAAATACATGCTTTCAGAATGTACTATCCACATTATAATTCACAGAAAAGAAAGGTGATTACAGAAACTCTGACTCATGTTCCTGACAGCTAATGAAAAAAAATTGCCAGCAGCAAAAATGGATTCTTTTTTATCTCAATGACAGGCACTTTTGTTTTTCTGAAGAGAAGGTCTTCAGTTCCATTCAGTTTTATATAATGACTGAGAGTTTTTTTTAATTGTAGAGAGGGCATCTCATTATTAATTCTGAATTTCCTTCCTAGCAGATATGGGCAAAAGAAATGGCTGAATAAATCTGAATGCAGAAATATCAATAGGACCTACTGTGATCTTTCTGCTGAAACTTCCGACTATGAGCACCAATATTATGCCAAAGTTAAGGCCATTTGGGAAACAAATTGCTCCAAATGGGCTGAAGCTGGACGATTCTATCCTTTTTTAGAAAGTAAGTAATACAACTGTTGCAATTGTTAAACATGTGTTAACATCAAGTTAATCTGACCTCCTGATTTAACAGTCTCAGGCTCGTAGACAACCTCGTCCCAGAAGAAAGTCTCTGCTTGTTCTGTTCTGCACCGGCAGGTTGAGTGACGAGGCCAAGACACTTCACCTTGCTGGTTCTCACAGTCTCATCTTTAGAGCAAAAGGTTTGGGAAAATGATCTCTAAGATCTCTCCCAGATCCAAAATTGATGCTAGATGCCAATAATTTCACAGTTTGATTTTGTTTTACTATTTATTGGAGTCTCTGTAATTTGAGTAATAGCTAACAGATTTTCTTTTAAATGCGGGTTTATAAATCACTGACATGTGTCCATAAGATTGATTAAAGATTGTCCTGATCACCCAACTAAAACTCTTCTTGCTATAAACTTGGTAGCATGATGATGTAATTTCCAGGTAAAACCATAATTAAGGCAATATCTTCCTGGTATTTGCTTTTATAATTTTGCCATCCTCTGATCTGTGGCTAACTGAGCCATGAGGGACCCACTCAGGGCCACCATAATGAACTCTACAAGTGCTTCATAGGCCCTGGAGCTCTTCCAGATCAGGGGTCAGAGAACTACAGCCCTTGGGCCAAATCCAGCCCCACCCCAATTTCTGTTTTCCTACAGGCCAAGAGCTAAGAATGGTATTTGTATTTTAAATATTTTTTTTAATCAGAATAAGAATATTGTGGCATGTGAAAAGTACAGGAAATTCAAATTTTGGTGTCTATTCTTAGATGAAGTTTTATTGAACACAAGCCACACTCATGCGTTTTACATAGTTATCTGTGACTGCTTTTGTGCTACAACCAGAGTAGAGTAGATGCAACAGAGATCATCTGGCCTACAGAGCCCAAAATATTTACTGTCTGGACCTCTATAATAAAAGTTTGCTGACCTCAGTTCTAGATCATTCTAATCTCATCTCTGATTTTTCCACTTATCAAATCATGTTAATGTTATTTATCACCAACTTTTCAAGTCATAAACAGTTTTGATTGTATTTACTATCATCAAGTCCTGTTCATCCACGTGACTAAGTAAATACAACATTTGGGTTGGCTGTTTTAACATTGCGTTAGGGTGTATGAAATGATTAGTTCAAGATTTGGCATAACCCAGGCCCACCGTAATACGTTTTGAGGCAGCTCCTGTGAGAGGGTAGGTTTTAGGGCTTTGAACCAAGTAGGATTACACTGTAGCTTCATCTAAGATGATTTTTACATCTGAACATGAAATACTCTCTCCCTTCCCCTTTAAGCACAGATCGGCCCACCAGAGGTTGCTCTGACTACTGACGAGAAGTCCATTTCTGTTATCCTGACGGCTCCAGAGAAGTGGAAGAGAAATCCTGAAGACAGTTCTGTTTCCATGCAACAAATCTACTCCAATCTGAAGTATAACGTGTCCATATATAATACTAAATCAAATAGAATGGTAAGCCCAAAATAGAATGGAATATATAATGTATGTACTACTTTTTGTAGCTAATGAGAGAACAAACAGCCCTGATGCTTTGAGTCTCTACCTGCGAATCAGGGAAGATGTGATATTCAAAAGAGATGCCATACAGATACACTTGAAGCTGAAATGTAGAAAATTTACAGAACTGACTTCAGATTTTCCTTATAGAAACTCTCCGTTAACAGGGTGTGTGTGATGTTGCTACTGGAATGTAGAGCGACTGTGCACTTCACTTTGATGGAGAGCTTTTACTTGCATAACATCTGTCTGTCACTGTCCTAGAAGAAAAAAAAATGTTAGCAAGAACACAGGACAAAGTTGAATAAAAAAATCCATCCCTGTGTTTTTTTGAGAATTGGAGATCGGTCCAGTTCCTGACTGTGCCCTGCTGAGCTAAAGAAAAAGGGTGTGTTGAAACTGTTGCTGGAAAAAAAAAAAGTTTACAGTGACAGTAAAGGATTAAACAGCATTGCAGTCTTTTATTTCTTTCTAGAGTTATTTGTCTGGGCTGGTCCCAGAAATCTTTGGCTGTAACCACTGTTTGCAATTCCCCATCCTAGTGGTCCCAATGTGTGACCAACCACACGCTGGTGCTCACCTGGCTGGAGCCGAACACTCTGTACTGCGTCCATGTGGCGTCCTTCGTCCCCGGGCCCCCTCGCCGAGCTCGGCCTTCTGAGAAGCAGTGTGTTAGGACTTTGAAAGGTGAGCTTAAAAAACTCAGCCCGTCTAAGGAAGGAAATCTACTAAAAGTAGAAAGAAGTATGACATTTTAAATATGATTTTGTCAAATACATATCTAAAAGAAACAGATTGAGGCAAAAGCAGAAACAGCTCTCACCAGAAATGCACTGAGCGGCCCCCAGGGACCCTGCCATGGAGCCTGGCGGGTTTCGGACTGTTCTCACCCCTGGCAAACTGTCCGTACGGGTCCTAGCGTCCACGGCCAACAATCCTGCCACGGTCATATGGCCACCTTGTGAAATCGCAAGAACTTTTACACATCTTTTTTCTTCTTTAAAGCCATAATCATTCTGATCAATAGTAGTTCTGTGATCTTCAAGAATATCAGACAGTTTTACTGCTGGAAGCAAAGCATTATCCTAAAAACATAGTAAAACAGAAATTTTTTGCCCCCCCCTTGGGAATCCTAATTCCAGGCTCTTCCAGTTGCGTTCAGATACCACTTACTGGCCCCCCGAGAGCCTGGGATCAGCAAATCCGTGGTCAGTCCTTGCCCTCCACAGTTGCTTCTCTCTCTTTCGTTCGTCTCCTCCTCACGTTTTCTGAACTGAGCAGCCCGGAAACCATGGTTGAAGATACTCGTTGCTGTTAGGAGACACAGAATTGTGAGCTTGGCATCTGTTTAATCTTTCTTCTCCCAGGCAGAGAGGAGCTTGAACTCAAAACCCGAATGAACATTGAAAGAAAATAAATCCTAAAGTTCTCCCGCATCCAAGGGCTTGTCACCCAGTTATCTTTGCTTCTCGTCCAAGCATGCTGGACTAGAGACAGATTCTCACCACCCTTCACCCTGCGCCTGGGTCCAGCCAAGAGTCGGAATGCACGACCCGCTTCCCTTGCCCCCGCCTCCCCCCTTTCCAGATGCAACTACCCCAAGGAAAAGAAAGGGCACGTTGCAAGTACTTGTGAAAAGTGCAGGGCTTTGTTTTTCAATCTCTGTCTTTATCATACCTTTTCCTTTAAAATGAAGGGTTCTCTGCCATGTATCAAATGAAACTAAAATGCCAAGCGAAACAAAGCAGATGGAAGAAATCATTTTTGTATTTGGGAAAGGTGCTCTGTTTACTAACAACTTGATCAGTGCCAACTGGTAGGGATGAATTTCCAGTGGAGATCATTGAGGCAGTCAGTTGGCAGAGCAAAAGCAACGAAAGCACAGATTAAATTAAATACTTCCCAGTACACGGGCAGAGCTCACTTTCTCACTAGTATTGGCAAAGTAACAAAGTAACGAGGCGCCATTTCTGGTTCTGAACTTTCCCCTGATATCCCAGCTGTTGGATCACCAGAGATACTTTTCCTTCACACCGGCATGAGGGCTGCTTCCTGAAAAATCAGTATTACCTCTGTAGAGACTATTCTTCTTGAAAAATATTTCCATTCTCCATAGTCCTCCAATCCCTAAAATCCAGATACAGTTTACCAGGTTTATTGTCGTGACTCTTTAATTAGAACAAGCTCGATTCAAGGACCAGGGATTCATTAAAGGGCTGGACTGCGTTAAAGCCCAAAGTGGAGGCAGGTGGTGCTCGGGCCCCTGCAGCGTCCACCTTGCAGCGTTGGCACATTATTGCACAGAACCTGACCACACACGTGCTCTTCCGGAATCGTTCAGGGTCACCGAGCTGGCAGCTGGCCCCTACTGAACTTGTCCCGCCAGCTATTGTTGCCTGCCCTCATCGTCCATGACGCATCTGTTCCCAGTCTTTAACTGGATAGTTAACTGGATAGGGACTTAGCTGCCTTCTCTTAGGCCCAGGCATCAATAGCATCCAACCTACACGTGAATTAGAATGCTTCTAACTCACTCTTGCTGGTTTTATTAGTGTGTAAGGGATACACTAGGACTTTTGTCATTTGTGCTAAAGCTGTTCCTTTTTCTACTTCTGTATTAGAATTCTCTAGAGAAACAGGACCTATATATATCTATGAATATACAGATATGGATAGATATAATCTCCTATTGGTTCTATATATTGTTTGAAAGAAAGAGATTTGTTTAAGTTGGCTCACAGGATTGTGGAGGCTGGCAAGTCCAAAATTTGTGCAGGCAGCAGACCCAGGGAAGAGCCGATGCAGTTTCGCCCAAAGTCAGTCTGCTGGCAGAATTCCCTCTTTCTCGGGGTCATCAGTCTTTTTTTTTTTTTTTATTAAAGTCTTCAATTGCTCAAATGAAGCCCACACACATTATAGATGGTGATCTGCTTTACTCAAAATCTACTGATTTAAATGTTAATCTCATCTAAAATATACCTTCACAGAAACATCTTAAGTAATATTTGGCCAAATATCTGCATACTATGGCCTAGCCAAGTTGACACAGAAAATTAAGCATCACAACTTCCAAGCTCACCATAGTAGCTTAACAAACATAAGTTAGTGACAATGAGCTCTAGTCATCAGCTATACAGTCTGATCAATGGTGGGCCAGGCCTGCGTTTCTTAAAACCTTTTCCCCAGGTCTTTCCATCTCTCTATGGACTTTTGCCTATCATGAGCCTACAGCACAGCAGGACCCAGGAGGGAGTTAACTGCCATTCTCAGCACACCCAGTCCAGCTACCTCCCAACACACATCCCCAAGCTCCAGCCCTACCCAGAAAGTCTGGCTAACCAAAGCAAGGATGATTTGTTATCCATATAAAAAGTGATGCCAGGCGTTCACATCCCCCACAGAATGCATAGGGAAGATTGAGTCAAATGAGTGCTGAGGAAAAGTGGGGTCACTCAATGGAATCTCCATAAGAGGGTTTTGTTGTTTGGTTAGAAGTGCCGTGAGTTCCCCGAATATCAGACGCCCTTCAAATAGCTGAACCCGCGTGGATCTCAGAGCCAGGCATAAAATGTTGGAACACCTGCTGCTTGAATCACTGATGTATCCTTACTATAAAGGTTTAAGGTGCATCCAGATGATTCCTTAAGACCATCTACTGTCAGAGAGAGTAAGAATTCTGAGACCCCTTATAACATTTAGATTAAACTTCTCAAAATACAGGTGAGAAAACTGAGTTCCTAAATGTAAGTGATCCGCCCAAAGCCAGTTATCTCCCGCCACATCAAATCACAGCTCTCCAACCCGCTCCTTTTCTTTTTTACAGATCAGTCTTCAGAGTTCAAGGTTAAAATCATCTTCTGGTATGTTTTGCCCATATCTGTCACGGTGTTTCTTTTTTCTGTGATGGGCTATTCCATCTACCGATACATTCACGTCGGCAAAGAGAAACACCCAGCAAATTTGGTGAGTGCTTGGTGGCAGGAGTATTATATTATATTATATCATATCATATCATATTATATTTATATTATAACACACCTGTAGGAGGATAGAAAAGAAGGCCATAGAACAGATACAGTTCCAACTAAGGGCAGAGTGAATTTAAATAGTCGATGAATTATAAAACACTTTTTGGATTGGCCCACTAACATAACCAAAGATAAAGATTCCATAGCTTTGAAAAGATGTTATTTAATGATCTTCTAGAAGTGCACGTGTACTCAGGACTAGAATTTCTAAATAATACATGAAGGCTGAGATGAGAGCCAGCACTGGGACCTCTGGGGGTACAGGAGGGCCCCGACCCCCTGCGTGGGGGCTCAGCACTCATGCCAGGGCTTGGTAAGAGGAGGTGAGTAGGAGCTGGGACACTTGGTGTAGTCAGAAGAAACAGCGGGTCAGCGGTGGGTGGAACCGCATGACCCCGTTGCAGGCCCCGGTGAGGAAGTGGGCGGAAGGCCCAGGTAGAAGAACAGGTGCCGTCCTAAGGAGCTGGGGCTTTACTCTGCCGGCAAAGAGAAATCACTGCAGGGCTTTAAGTTGGGAGCATCACAGTCAGTATTGGGTTTTAGATCCGAATGGATTTTAATTCCAGGGCAACTTTGGGGAGAGTAAGGCTAGAAACAAGAAAAGCAGCTGAGGGACCATGGCCGTTGTCTGGGGAGAAAAGACGTAAGTCTAAAGACAAGAGAGGGACAGAAACACAGGAGGACCACAGCCAGGACTTAACCATTCACAGAAAGGAGATGCAAGAAAATAGAAGGAACAAACCCAATGTTACTGGACTATCGCTGAAGGGTTTGGAAGGTCTGAGTATATTTTTTCAAACAATAAAAGCTATTTCCTTGGGAACTATTAATGTTCTTGTGCACACGGTAACATACACTATTCCTGTCAGTTCCGTTTGTAAATGTTCCTGTGACTCTGCCTGTACTTAGGTTTCAGAGTTGGCTTCTCAATGGCATCAGGAGACCTTTCCTGGAAGGGAAATTTACGGGAGAACTGACTACCTGTGATTTTTTTGAAAACAGAAATTTTATAAAAGAAAGAGGCTAAATGTCCTATTTTGTAATATTAAATGAAATCGCATGGCAGAGTGACAATGAGGATTGTAACATAATCCATAACTGAAGCTCTCTTAGATACCAGGCACCTTCCACATACCCCAGCAATATTTTAATTCAACTGAGCTTCCCTGAATTGATGTAGAGTTTCTCTATCTGCCATAAACTGGCAGGCGAATTTCCTTTTTTGGCCCTAGCATAGCATGATTAGAATGGTGTAAGGGGTAAAACCATCCCTACTCATGTATTTCTGTCCCTTTCTACATCCAACTTTCATGCCTGTCCACATTGCACGTCCACAGCGTATCCCAAAAAGGGCTGGTCGCCCAGGGAACCACAGCTCATTCACAAGTCCGTAGCAAACTACACACAACAAAGCAGTTTCACAAATTCTTTCGCACTCCTCTTTGCCACTCTCCATATAACCAAGATTCTGACTTCTCAGAATTAAAAAGATTCAAGAAATTAAGCCACTTGCCTGCATTTCCTCAACCAGTCAGAGGGGGGGCAGCCACAGCCCAAGCCTTGGTCTGAGAAACACCCCCTCTGCACTTCCAGGGGAGCCTTGTGTGGTTTTGGGTCTCCAGCCTCCTAGTGAGTGAGATTCCACTGTATATTTCAAGCATAACTTTCATTTTCACAAGTTGGTAAGAGAATGTCGTTAAAACTATCTGGGGACACTATATTCTACCTAATAGCTGTTTTTAATGTCTCTCGGAAGTGAAAAGGTGAAAACCATTCTCTTTTCTTGTTATAGATTTTGATTTATGGAAATGAATTTGACAAAAGATTCTTTGTGCCTGCTGAAAAAATCGTGATTAACTTTATCACCTTCAATATTTTGGATGATTCTAAAATTTCTCATAAGGATATGGGTTTACTGGAAAAAAGCAGTGATGTATCCAACATTAATGATACCCAGAACCCGGAGCCACCCCAGGAGGACATGGAGGTGGAACACTTAGGGTATGCTTCGCATTTGATGGAAATTTTCTGCGACTATGAGGAAAACACCAAAGATTCTTCCCTCTCCCAGCAGGAGTCACTCAGCAGAACAATACCCTCAGATACAACAGGCATTGACTATGAATATGACGCAAGAACTGCTGACATTCGTGTGGGGCCTGAAGATCCAGAGCTCAGTTTGCAGGAGGAAGCTTCCATGCAAGGAAGAGCATTCGAGCAACAGGCAGCTTTGGCAAACTCGGTCCCGCAAATGTTACTGTCCTCACGCACCCCTCAGCTCAGAGACTTACACCACCAGGCACAGGAGCACACAGACTCAGAAGCAGGGCCCGAGGAAGAGCCATCGGCGACCCTGGTCGATTGGGACCCTCGAACTGGTCGGCTGTGTATACCTTCCCTGTCTAGCTGCGACCAGGACTCCGAGGGCCGTGAGCATCCTGCGAATGATTGTCTCACGGAGGAGGGCCTTTTAGCCAGACTCCATGAGGAGCAGGCTCCAGACAAGCCACCAGAGGAAAATGAAACCTCTCTCCTGCGATTTATGGAGGAGTGGGGGTTATATGTACAAATGGAGAACTAACGCCAAAACTTCCCTTTGCCAGACCCTCAGGTGACATGGCATGTGAGCGCAAACAGATGAGTGACCTGACAGTAAAGTACCTTCCTGGGATAAAAGAAGTTTATTCAGATTTTTCAGTGTTAGTGAGAATTACTTATTTCTTCTCTCTGTGCTCATAGCGCTTGTTTGGACCTGCCGCCTGGGTGGTTGGTTCATGCACAGGGGTCTCTTACGATGGCGATGGGCACCTAGAGAGCAGCGGCTGGCCCGTCCTGTTATACAGAGGAAGCAGTTAATAATGTTTGCCAGACTGGCTGCAGAATTCATTAAGGTGGTTTTACTGTGGATTCTTTGTTTATTATTTTCCAACAAGCACAAGTATACAATTATTTTCTGGATATTTACTGTGTATAGAAAGCATTGTAAAAAATATTTCATAAAGATAATCATTTTATAAATACTACTTTTTCAGAATTTGGTTATTGTAAGAATGAGGAGATACTTAAAACATACACATACCACTAGGTCGGTGGTAAGTTGGTCACAGGTAAAAAACCGCAACTCACTATTGAATCATAATAATCCACGTTTAGAGTGAATAAATCAGGCACGGACCTTCCTGATCTCACACACTTTTGCCTACTTTAAGAAGCCAGATTTAATATGAGTAGTTACGGAGTATAAACATAAATTATTATTTTATGATCAGAAAAATATCCTCCCCATAATTTAGCAGGGGCTTCTTGTCCCTCCAAATTAATCTGAAAGAAAATGCCACCATTTTATAATAGAATATTACATTTACTTCTGGAAATGTGTTTTCAAAGAGATATTTAAATAGTCTGTAAACTAGAAAGTCATTCAGCAGTTGAAGCACTGTGTTACTATTATAACATTAAATATTCTATTAGAATGGGCGGTGTCTCGGAGACTTTTGAATATGTATGAATGAATATCCTCTGTCCACATAATATTAAAATCAACAAATAAGCACAGGACATATAAAAGAAATAAGTTAAATGAATATGTGAGGGAGAGTTTATTAAAATTTGATATACTTTACTGTGGGAACTAAAGCATGACATAAAACAATACCTTTCTAGTTAAATTCCAGCAACTTTCCCCATCTCCTTTACCACTTAAGAAAATTAAATTCTCCAGTCACCCTGGATGAAAATGGGGTAGAATCAATATTAAGTTGAATCATAAAATTGTTGATGGTTGGCTGTTTTTGATCTGCAGAAACAGCAACTTCGTATGGTTTTGCCTTAATATATATTTGTTTTCATCAGGAACTCATAATCCACTGATGCTCTTTCAGGAAAACAGATACCCACATTATTTCCTTATTTATATTTTTGGCACAGGCAGACAACCCTGGTAGGAGAGATGGATTCTGGGGTCATGATCTTTTGCAGTTGTCCACAAATCTGAACTGTTTTGGATCTACTTGTTTAATTTAGAGCATAATTATGTTAATCAGAGTGTTCTGTTCTTCTCAATCTTTATAGATACGATGCTGCCAGTTTGGAAGAACAAATTTATATCACTAACCATAAAAGAAGTTCAGAAGTGGGAAAGAATGAGTTGTTACTAAGAGCAAAAGGAAAATAAAATGATCGTTGATAGTTTGGCTTGTTAATTTCATTCACACAATATTAACTGAACACCTACTACATCCTTCAGTGTCTTCATCTGTCAAATAGAAATAACAGCCTTGTTAGGGTTGTTTTGAGGGTTAAAAGGACTGTGGAAGGCACTTAGAACAGTGCCTGGTACCAAGCGAGTGCTCCGTGTTTGCTATTGTCACTAACTGCCAGATCACATTCTTAGCCCCAGAAAGAGAAGCCAGTTAGACATAGGACTATTTTGATTCAAAGGCAGAGCTTGCCTGACTTTATTTTCTTTACCTGAAAGTACACTAGTAATTTGCTTCCTGCTTTGTACCTTCAAGATTGAAACCCTTTAGTGGTTGAGCCACATTTTCTGGCTGTGTAAAAAAGAAGCTAATTCTGAGTTGCTTTTACATCTCCTGTCATTCCAGGCATGTCAGCGTGTTGAGCATTTCTCTAATTTTGCTGCTTCAGTACTTTGTTGCATGTATACATACACACATACATGTACATTCAAGCATGAGCATATAATAGATATTGCTTGTGGGGGGAGGTGACATCTTAGATGTGGTGTATCTGTGTGGGGGGCAGCTGTCACGCATCCTGTTCCTTCTGTGGCCAGTCCTTACCAGCTCCGAGATGTAGTTGTCTGGTCCTCTTCAGGTTTTGTCCCTAGGGCTGAGGTTCAAGTGGAGCTGAGAAGCTGAAGTTTCATTGTCTTTGACAAGTACAGTCGGCCCTCCATATCCATGGGTTCTCCATCCATAGATTCAGCCAGCCACAGATCAAAACTATTCAGAAAAAAAAAAAATCCACAAAGTTCCAAAAAGCAAAATGAATTTCCCTCATACCAAATACTATGTTGAATCCACTCCAATGAAGTGATGTGTAGGCAGTGTATTAGGTACTACAAGCAATCTAGAGATGATTTAAAGTATATGGGAGGCCAGGCAGGGTGGCTCACACTTGTAACCCCAGCAGTTTGGGAGGCCGAAGCAGGAGGATTGCTTGAGGCCAGGAGTTTGAGATCAACCAGGGCAACATAGCGAGATCCCATCTCTACGAAAAATAAAAATTAGCCCGGTGTGGAGTCATGTGCCTCTAGTCCCAGCTACATGGGAGACAGGCAGGAGAATCTCTTGAACCCAGGAGTTTGAGGTTGCGATGACATCACTGCACTCTAGCCTGGGCAACAGAGTAAGATCCTGTCTCTAATAAATAAACAAATAAATAAATAAATAAAAGTACATAGGAGAATGTGTGTAGGCTATCTGCAATTACTATGCCATTTTTTGTAAGGGACTTCAGCATCGGTGGGTTTTGGTATTCTGGGGTCCTGGAACCAATCCCCCCATGAGTACCAAAGGACGACTATACCATTCATCCTACAACTGGTCATTCCCAGAATTTTACGTACTGCTTCCACATTAGATGAGTTTTCCTCATGAAAACATCTATTAATGGCCCCATTTCCACACCTTAAACAACTGGTGAATGAAAATACCACCCTGTAAAGTGGGTGAAACCTAGTACTACATCTTGCCCATGGAAAGGAAGTAAGGGACATGAACTCGTCCCTGCAGCTTGTAGCATGGGAAAGATCAGTGCACCCAGGCAGAGCACAACTGGAAGGAAATCAGTGCAGAGAAAAACTGTGCAGCCCAGAGCACAGTCTGCCCGGCGTTGGAAACCTAATGAGAACATTAAACAGAGAGCTTGATCATCATGGATGGGAGCACCTGGGTCATAAATCAAATTCCTTCTGGCCCACACAATACCACCCTCACATCTTGCAGATGAATTTTTGCTAAATTATCTTAGATGAACTGTTTTTCTCTGTTTCCTTTTTAATTCTCCATATTATGTCTTCCATAAATCTTCTACCTACCTAGTTCTTTTTTTCAAAGACTTTACTCAAAAATATGTGCCTATAATTTTTAAAATAAATAATGCTATCATTATGAGTATTTTAATAGTAGCTTTTTTATTATAGAAAACATATATTAAGATATACACACATATAGTCATTGTAGACTAACTAGAAATAAATGGGGGGGAAATTACCCATAATATTCTCACCCCGAATTTAACCACTGTAAACATAATAGAATAGAGAAATGACTCTCAACTAAGGGAAATTTTGTCCCCCAGGGGACATTTGGCCATGTCTGGAGACATTTTTGTTTGTCATTACTCAGAGGGAGGCTGTTGCTGGCGTCTAGTGGGGAGAGACCAGGAACACTCTAGATAGCCTACCACGCACAGCGCAGTCTTCCCAACAAGGAGGTATCAGACCCAAAATGTCAACAGTGCCTAGGTTATAAACCCTGGTGTAGAACTTTCCACATACTTCAATTGTGTACATACATACATTTTTCCCAAAAGGGGGATCATATTGAATTCTTTTATAACTCACTCCTTTCACTCAAAAATATATATCAAACTATCTTATTTCAACTATAGGTTAAATTTATGATGCACCAATCTTACTCAAACTAGAACTTTTGAAATGGCACATTGGGAATTATTTTTTATAAACATAATGCTTTAAAATCTTTTTAACTAAACAGAGACCAGAAATACTGTGAGTCCTTTAAAGATAACTGAACCTCTCAAAAATGTTATTTCATGAAAACCACTACCCCTCCAGAGAGGCAGGACAACTATTAGATGGTCATTTATTATTTTTTCCCATATTGAAGTTAGACCCTGTGCTTAGTTCCTGCCACCACTCCTTGAAAGCCTGGGCCCTCAGTGACAGGGCGTGAAGGCACCCTGGCTGTGCGGGTCATTACTTTTACCAACTCAGCAGGACCGATGCTCCTCCAGCCTCTTTTGTCTGTGGAAGCTACAAAAATTCAGTCCTACTAGTTTTAATCTTTAACAAATTTTCCATTTGGTTTTCATTTCTGGTCTTCATGCCAGTAAAGATGCAGAGTGAAGGTTCTGTCAACCTTGCTACATGCAAGACTCCCTCGAGGGAAGGGGGAGGGCCAGAGTGATATGTTGGGTGGTGGTGCTGTATGTTATGTTTGTGTCCCAAGAACTGGATCTCTGGCTCTTGGCTACGTCTGGAAGCAAATGAGGTATTTTCTCCCTTACCCTCCCCAGCAGATTTCTTTTGATTTCTCAATCTGTCTGTCCCTAGATTAGGTGGTACTCGGAGGCTTCCCACCAACTCAGAAGGACGTATGCCACCTGTTTATGTTTTCTTGCACAGGCCTCTGAGACAGATGAACACTCATGGGAATAAATGCCATCAGCCACTTGCCTATCCCTGGAACTGACTTAGGTGGAACATACAAGTTAGACACTGCTCTTAAAGGTCTCATGTAGTTAAAATAATGTACATATTATTCTTTCTTTTCATGCAAGTACATTCTTCCCTACTCTGGAATTGATTTGAAGTGCAGAAACATCAGGATTTTTGATGTAAAATGAAAAAGACGATGGAAATTTTAATCCTAACTCCCCCAAAAGGAGGTGTGGGATATTGAATCTCTATTACATTTGTTGACTTTTTGCTTTTAAATGACTTTGACAGCCCTTGACTAACAAAAAGATATATGGACAAATGGAAACAAACCTTAGAATATTTCAAATTGACTGATTAAGAGATTGATTAGCTGAGGAAGAATCAGTATGGTGTATTGGTTGCTAGGATAGACTCTTGAAGCTAAGATGCTCAAAGTCCAGCTCTGCAGCTTCTTAGGCTTGTCATCGTAGGCAATCTACTCAAACTCTTTGGACCAAATCTCCTCGTCAATGAAATGAGGATAATAACTGTACCTACCTCATGGAACTGTGGGAGGTTTAAATGACTCAATACATTTAAAGCTCTTAAAACAGTACCTGACACAAAATAAGCACTCAATAAATGTCAGCAATTAAAATAAAATACCACAAAGCATATATTAGAATGTTCATAGGAACATTGTTCATTTTTTAAAAATCTAGAAAGAACACAAATGCTTATCAGCAGGAGAAAGCTTGGCAACGTGAATGAACCTCACAAACATAATATTGAGCAAAAGGAGTGATTCCTAGAAGAATATATAGAGGATAATTCCATTTATATAAGTTTCCAAAAGGTGCAAAATTCAACACTATATTGTTTAGGGATACATATGTATATGGTAAAACTATAAAGAAAGACAGGATATGACTAATACAGAGTTCAGAATTACGTTTCCTCCTTGGGAACCAAGGGGAGAGCAGGACAGAGCTCACAGGGGGCTTCACTGGAATTGGGAATGGTCTCTAAAAATGGTGGTGGAAACAGGGATATTCCTTTGCTTATTCTTCTTTATCCTGAGCATGTTTATTATACATGTCCTAATATACGTATATTTAATTAAACAAAACAATAATGGAATGCCAAAGCCCCTGAATTTTAGTGTCATCCTCCTGGGTTCCATAATCAGTATTAGCTTGGTGACATTGGCCAAGGCATTTGAAATTATGAGGGCTATGGTACATTTTCCCTTGGAAGTCAGAAACTAGTAGACTAGTGGTTATATTCTGTTTACAAAGCTTCTTAAGCTTTCAAAGTTTTGACCAAGTCTAAAATTCTGATCAAGAAAGAGCTGTTGACAAATTGAGTTAATTGAATTTCTGTGCTGAAGGGCCTGAGATTAAAATCTTGGCTTGGCTGAAAACTGTCATTATTAAAAAAAAAAAAAAAAAGCAAAACAAAACACAAACGCCTGTGCCCTAGCAGGAAATGCAGAAGACGTGTGATTCACACAAACTTCTGAAATGCAAGCACCTTTTTCCTACTCCCAGGAAATAATGAGTTAATCAGTAACAAGATCTCAGGCAGGACAGCAAACAGTCCCACTGGCAAAAATTACATAGTATGAACAAATCCCTGTTTGATGAAGCAGCTAATAGTTGATCTCTGCTAACTGGTTTCAGCATACAGGAAAAACGGGTTACGGGTTTAGAATGTTCTGCCTTTACACTTCAGCTAACTGTTCCTTTCGAAGCTTGCCTTGGTTACAAATGCTTAGTGACCATTAGCAAACAGAGTATGTTTGCTTTTCCTAAGGCACAAATTTCCTGCCAGCTTGTTGTCACCAGCTTCCAGAATGAAAAATTTGTGAAATTACAGATTCAAACAACATCTTTACATAGAAACATTTTTAATCCAGACATAATGAAGAACTTTAAACATTTAACCTTTGGAGGAAAAAATGCATGAAAATATAAACAGAAGTATAATTAAGACCTTTGTATAAACTTAAGTATAATTAAGTATAATTCATTTAATAAAATGTTTCGTGTTAGCAACGCACATCAATTAAACCCTAGGCTAAATATCAGGAGTGTTGTGTTCATTGTGAGCATCACATTTTAACAAGGGCTTTAGCCAACCAGAAAACAACTTGAAGAGGGTTTGGAAGCCAAGACATAAGGCGAAGTGCAGAGAGAGAGAATGTAGGATTTAGTGAAGCCTTAAGAGCCATATGCAAAGGACATTCCTGTGAATGAGGACATGAGACAGATATCTGTTGCTTCAGAGAATGGAAGTAGGACACATATTTGGGAGTCGCTAGAAGGCAGAGCTCAGTTCTCAGTAAAGAAGGGCTTTCTATAATTAAATGGCAGCTATTAATTCTTAGCCATATGAGGTACTGAGGTCCCTGTCACTGGAAGGGTTCAAGCACAAGCTGGTTTCTGCTAAAGCTTTTGCAGACAGATTCCTCCATGGGATTAGGAGTTGGAATAAATGGTCTCTAAGTTTTCCTCCACCTCTAAATGTCTAATATAAAGTATTAAAAAACAATATTTGAAATCATCTTCATTTTCTTTTCTTTTTTTTTTTCTTCTTTTTCTTCCAGGCAATTCACTCACTTGTACTTCATTCTCTGTTTTTTGTAAATTGCCATAGACTTGCCCTTTGTGTACAGCTGAGAGGAGTCAAGGAGTGCCTTTCCTTGAATATGACACGCGGGAGCCCAGAAGTTCCCGCCTGAGGACTCGGCAAAAGATCGACAGCTCTGAGTTCTCATCCTTGCAAGAAATGAGTTTGAGTTTAGAAATGTCACCTTCCCCCATCCCTTTTCCATTGCTGTCATGCTTAAGCAAGTCCCTTTTACTTATTTATTGTTTCCCTAATGAAGTTTCTGGGTTGCCAGAAAAGGAAGCCTGCACGAGTAAGGCTCAGAAGACACCTTGTTTCTGACTCCTAGACCAGGACTAGGCATTGCTAGAACAGTTATGCATTAGAGAAGTGTTAATAGATGATAGGTTTACAATTTTAAAACACTGTCTTATATCACCCTTCAGTTTCAATAAATATTATCTGGTCTCTTCCTAATTATCCAGAAAAACCCAAAGGCGGTTAACCATTAGAATGGAAGTTTCTTTGCTGGAAGTATCAGAGCATGTTCCTGAATATAACTTAGCCAGTATCTCATTTCTTGCTGCACTCCCTGTCTCAAGTATGCCCAAATATAAAAATCAGATTATTGTGCTTTTTCAACAGATAGAAAAAGTGAAAGTGAGATGAAAAGAGGTAGGAGGGAAGGAGGATATCTTCATATCCCCAGCACCTTGCAGTGGGCAGCACCCAGCTCAATTTTGTGGTGAGCAAACAAGTACATTGAACGCATGAGCAAAGACACTGGGGCCTAGAAGTGCTCACTATACTTAGCTGGGACAGGAATGTGAATAACTCTACAAATATTCTCATATGTAATATAGCACTTGACTTCTAGAATGTAAACTCCATGAAGGCAAGGATTTCTTTTCTCATTGATACGTTCCCAGCACCTGAAACAGTAATGTAGTAGTTGTTCAATTAAATCTTTGTTGGTGGAATGTATAATATGAGTAAATGATCTTAAAAAGTATATGAATTGGTGCTCAGAAATTGACCCACACAATAGTTAGCTGATCTTTGATAAAGGTACAAAGGCAATTCAATGGAGAAAAGATAGTGTCTTCAACAAATGGCACTGGAACAATTGGACGTTCATTGCCAACACAAAAAAAAAAAATGAATCTAGACAAAGATTTTCCACCTTTCACAAAAATTAACTCAAAATGGATCATAGACTAAATGTAAAATGCAAAATATAAAACATCCAAAAGAAAGCATATAGCAGAAAATCTAGGTTCCTTGGGGTTGGCAATGAGGTTTTGGTTACCATAACAAAAGCACAACCAGAAAAGGGCTTTTGGCCAAGGGAGAGGTGAATGCTCAGACTCTGAGACGTACGTGCACTGGTATTTTGAACGAAAGGTCAGAACACAGGCAGCAGGTCATAGTGAGGCAGGAGGAGCCTGGGAGGAGAGGAGGGCAGGGGTGGACAGAGGCCAGATCACAGGAGCTTTGCAGCTCCTGTAAGGAGTTTGGATTACACTTTAATGGCAATGGGAAGCCACTAGAGAGTTTCAAGCAGGAGACTCATATGATTTTTTACAGTCAATAAAGGTCAGTTCGACCTGAATCTGAATGATCTGTGATGGTAGATCAGTAGGCATTTTCAACTGTAAAAGAGAGAACATGGAAAAAGAAAACGAGTTGACATGGGGGTTTTTGGAGGGAGGGCTGTTTTGTTGTTTATTTTTGTATTTATGTTTGTTTTCCCGGGAGTTTGGAATGAAGCATGATATGAGTCTGGAGGAGCCTAACTTGAGATACTTGCACTATGGTCACGTGGGGATGCCAAGGTATAGATGGGAATACAAATCAAAAAAATGGGGCAGAGGGTAGAGCTCAAAAATGAATCATTCTCACAAATTAGAATCACAGAACAAAATAGCTAAGGGAGAATATAGACTACAAAGAAGGGAAGCCAAGGATAGAATAGTGGAAAATGTAGGCATTTAAGGAGAGAGAAGAGGAAGGATGTCTAGAGAGAGAAGGAAATGGAGAAATTATACCGGTAACTTTAGCCAGGCCCAATATAGCCTCCAGCAAAGGAACAAAAAACCTGAAGTGAGAAATTTCCAGAGATATTGCAACCAAAATGAAGACTGGAGGTCAGAGGAATTAATATGAAGAATCCAGTAGAGACAATACCATCTTCTGCATCAGCAAAATACACTTCCATTGAAGGGGCACAGGTTGAGGACGTGAAACAGAAACCTGGTCACAAAGAAATTGGGTCCCAGAAAATTTGTCATACAAAAATAATTGGACAAATACACAAGAATATAACTGTATGATGTTCATCACTGCATTTATAATAGCAAAGATTTTAAAATAATTTGCATCTCCAATAATAAAAATTAATTAAATTAATTTTATTACATCTATATGAGGCAAAATTAGGCAGGCATTAGAATAAAAGAAAGTGTTCACACTATAGTAAGCAGGAAAATGAGAAAAAACAATGGAATGTACCACATTTTTATCCATATATGTGCATAGTTTTTCTTTCTGCTTACCTGTTTTCATTTTTCGTCATGGATATATGTTGCCTGTGACATTTTAAAAGTATTTTTAAAAGAAAAGTGTGTAAATTCTATTATGAGCACATTTACTGTGTTATTGGCACCACCCTCCAGGACAGAGAGGCCTCTCGGCTATTGCATTTTGAAGGACCAAAGCCTCGTAGAAAAAGTAATTAGTATGGAATGGTGAAAACTAAATGAACAGTATCTTTCCAACAGTGTTATAAAGGACAGACGCAGCATATAAACTCAGACAGGAACATTTACCATGCATTTGAAATAAGGAAGTACAAACCAGATGACTACAGCAATATAATAATAATAATAATAATGACAATAATTCCATGAGATTTCTATCTAGCTGACATTAGGAAACAGTGGAGTCTAGCGTCTGTAAGAATAATGATAGCCCTTCAACACAATCACAGAAAAAGGAGATCATACAACCTTGTGAACCTTTACACTTTAATTTTAATTGTTTAAAAGAACCAAAGTAAACTCTGTAGTTGTAAGTGGAGTGAATTTTTTAAAACATTTTAATACTACTAGACATAAAACAGATGCTCACTTATGGAAGCCATTTTTGGTTTGTATAGAATTTGAAACACAGATGTGCAATTGTATAAGCAAGTGCTTCAACCTTCAACAGATCGGCCTTTTAAATACCATTTGAGGCAGGGCTCAGTGGCTCACGCCTGTAATTCCAGCACTCTGGGAGGCTGAGGAGGGAGGATCCCTTGAAGTCAGGAGTTCAAGACCAGCCTGGGCAAGAGTGAGATCCTGTCTCTACTAAAAATAGAAAAAAGTAGCCTGGCGTGGTGGTGTGTCTGTGGTCCCAGGTACTTCAGAGGCTGAAGCGGGAAGATCAATTGAGCCCAGGGGTGTGAGGTTGCAGTGAGCTACGATGATGCCACTGCACTCTGACAGGGGCTGTGGGAGTGAGACTGTCGCAAAAATAAATAAATAAATGCTATTTGAAGCCAGGTGGTATCACAGAAAAAAAATTATTAAAACGTCAAAGTTTACAAGAATTTTATAAAGACCCTACGTATCTGATGGGGAGAGTTAGTAAACATAAATATCTGTGTTATATCTGTATTTGCAGGGAAAATATTTGTTGATGGAATGTATGAATAAATGATCTTAAAAATGATATGAATTAGTGTTAAGGAGTAAACCCACACAATAGTTAAATGATCTTTGATAAAGGCACAAAGGCCCCACCTCAGAATTAAATTTTGGGACCCTCAGCAAAAGTTCAGAAAAGCCCAGAATTGAGCTCAGAATGCACAAAGTCTTTGGCATCTCTGGCAGAGAAGGCTCCCGGGGGTCAGTGCGTTCCTTGCCTCGGCGGCAGACGGGCTTCCCTGGCCGGGCCCCCGCGGGTTCCGCTCTGCTCCCAGGTTGGGGACCCGCCGCCCTCCCCTCGGCCCCCTGCGGAGCAGCTGCGGGGCAGGTGGGCGGCCGAGAGCCGGGGAGCGGAGCGGCGCGCGGTTCCTGAACTGCCGCAGGCAGAGCCACACACGTTCATTCCCGAATGGCTCGATCTGATCCCACTGTCTTCCCAGGAGAGGCTGTCATTTTTCCATCATCCTCCGCCAGGGCGAGCACCCGTTCTTAACTGGGACGTTACATGATCAGCGCCCCCTTGAACTCTGAAACGCAAGAGGACTCAGTCACCGTGCCCGGGCTGCCTCGCTTAAGGCCACGCCTTTCCCAGGGTGGCTTTAGGCTGACAAGGTCCCTTGGCCCACGGCCCCTGGTTGGGGGCAGCAAGCCCAGGAGAGGTGATGAGAGCCCGGTCCCTCCACCCGGCCTCCCTCCGGCGTCACCCTCCCTGCACCCCGGGAGTCTTGGCGCCCCCGCCCCCCACCACCCCCTAATGCTTCCAGAGTGATCTCTCCACAAAGAGGTGGCTGGAGTGGGAACAGCTCACCTCAGGTTCGGGTTTGCAGAAAATCACAGCTACCTTAGGAGGAGTCAAAAGAAAAAAGAAAGAAAGAAGGATAGAAAGAAAAAAAAAGACATGGCTCCTCCAGCCAAGGGACATAAACCGCGACCAATAACGCCCACCGCCCAGTTTTAGTTCGAGCACCCACACCCCACCCCCACCGCGCCCCTGCAGCCCCGTGTTCGTTTAATCAGAGACTTTGTAATGACAAGATCTGCTATTCAAGCTCACAGACTTGGCAATCTGATATAATAAAGTGTATTTCACATGCGAGGACGAACATTCTTGGGAGTGTTTTTGGAAGCTGGTTTTCCTTATGCGATTCCATTCTTGTTTTATTTTGTTTTTGTTCCTGCTTCACAGCCAACTGAGATTTTAGAGCTGATTTTTCTCAGACATGTCAACCATGACTCACGCCAATTCGATGAGGGATAAAATCCTTCTATTTCTCAGACTTTAGCTTTGAAAATTAAACATTCAAATGAAAAATAACATTGCTCCATCGATACTGGTGATTAAAATCATGAGAACAGTTATTTTCCGAGAAGCTTCATAATGCATCTAGATTGTTTTTTCCCTTTTGTCCAACTCTGACCTAATTCTAAAGCTTTTATTTTAAGTGCATCTTGACTTAACTAATTGTTTCCAAGTCATGTCTCAAAGATGAGCTGATTTTTGGAGTAGAAGCCCCTGAGGAACCTTCTTGGGGTTAGGAAGGTTTCCTCCCTGAGGGCGGCCAAATGAAGCCTCCTTTCCTTTAGGGAATGACAGCCCTTCCCTGGACCTGTCAGCAGGCAGAGTGCCTGTGGGGACACTGGGCTGCCACCGCTTGCCTCTCTGCACACCCCACAGCCAGTCAGGGAGCTAATTGGTGTCTGCTACTATAAAAGCAGCTAGAAATCTGAAGAGACAGAAAGGCTGCTTGGCAGGGTCTTAAGAAGATCTGATTCAGTAAGACAACAACATAGAATTCTCTTTTGAATTCAACTTTTCAATTCTCTTCAGAAAAATTGTTTGAAAGAGATATACGTCTGGAGCCCATCACTATCTGTTCAGGGACCAAAGACATCTATAAATTTCCTAAGTCTTATCTTACTCCCTAAAGGGAGATGACTAGAAAAGGTCAAGGTGATCTTAATTGGTTTCTATAAATCAAATAAAGACAGTGTTATTAAGTATCCACTGTATTTGGACACCGGGGACATATGGATAAATGAGGGGTGTCTTGCCCTCAAGGAACTTACAGGTCTTCTTTGTATACTAGTCATTTAGAATGAGGCGCTTTCTTCACCAGCAGGGAAAGTCACTAGTGATTGGATTTCGCACTTCTCTGACCTTTTGTCAGTGATTCGCAGGTCTTTGTTGAAAATGTCAGCTGTAATAAGGTGATGCCCTCTGGAGAGGCTGGGACCTCTACCTCTGTCTTTACACCAGTCAGAAATCTGAGCGACACCCTGGACTCTTCCTTCTCCCTCACCCCTCACATCTAATCTGTCATCCTGTGGTGCAAATTCTACCTCCTGGATCTTGCAATTTTACACATTTCTCCATTTCTGCTGCCACTATGTTAGTGTAGCGTTTCCAGCCTCTCACCTGGAATACTGGAAGGACATTTTAGCTCATGTTCTGGCTTAAGCCTTATCAGAGGCTTACTCATTCTCCACACTATATTATAATTGCCTTTATATTTGTCAACCTTTCTGCTAGATTAGAAGCCCTTGAAGGCAGGCACTGAATTTTTAATCTCTGTATCCTGGGCATCTAGCATAGCCATGGGCCAGTAGCAGGCATTCAGCCCACGCTAATTAAATGGATACAAGAATGGTGAATGGATGCATGTATGTGCTGAAACGCCTGTAATTTTGCAGTTTTTTCTTTTCAGTTTCCTCCCTGATGTCAACAATCACTCTCTATATTTCAGCAGCATGCTGCTACCCTAATAAATTGTTGGTTTTAATCCACTGTGGCTGGCAAACCAGATAATCAAGGTTATTTAGACAGCAAATGGGAAGGGTGAGTAGGCTCTCACGAGTCCCTCTTGTACAACTAAAGCAAATGAGCTTCAGTGCATTGATTTTGTGAAAACTGGAGTTTCAATGCTTCGGGGGACTTAGTTCCATTGCTGTGTTCCAGACTCTAGAAATTGCCATTAAGGCTGACTTCTGGGTAACTAAGGTGTTACTATATTAAATATTTTCGTAACCAGGGATTTTAATTTATACTTTATGTCCACAGGAATCTTTCAAATTTGCTTCTGAAAATATATAGCAAGAGTTTGGTTTCACTACATTTTATGATAAATATGATTCTTACCTAAAAATACGTTCTTAAAATTTGTCTTGGCGAAAAATATTAATATTTCTATTTTTATTTATATCTTTGCTTTTTACTTTTTTCAAGCATAGTTTAATGTTAAGTGAGACAGGATGCCCAGAATCCATGTTGAAATGAATTTAGAGTACCCTCGACTAAAAACATATGGACATTTGCATTATGCTGTTGAAAATCTCTACCTAATCTGTCCTTAATGGGCTCTTTGTCAACGAAAAGCTATGCGAGACAGCCCTGAAACCAGCACAGAGCACTGGTTTCTGCTTTTCCTTTTAAAACTGTGGTTGGCTATATCTATTTCTTAGAGTGAAGATGCTGTACACCTCTGTAAAAGGAAGCTGAGCACTGAAGCCGAGCCATCCACTGTGAAAGTGTTGTAATTGCCTCAGTTGAGGGTACAAGCCCAGCCCTCACCACCTCCTCTGAAATTGCCTTCCACCTGAGCCCCAGCAAATGTGGGCCTAGGCAGCCAGGTACACCTGTGTGGCCCCAGCCCACTGGAACAGAAGGGTGTCTGACACTGGACCAACGATTCCACAGGCCAGTCTAAGCTAATTAGATTCTTTCTCCCAGAAATTGAGAATTAGGGCTCTGAGACGGAATTGGCGGGTTGATGTTGACTACTTGGCCTGAAAAGTCAAGTAGAGTCAGAGTGGCAGCAGCTGGTCTAGAGAGAGAGAAAGCAGAGAGAGGCAGGGCGATGAACCACTCGGAGGCCTAAGGGAAGGCACAGAGTTTGACCTCAACTCAGAGCTTGATCAGCCACATCAGTTCTGGGGCCCAGTGCAAAATGGAAATGTGGAGCAAGAAAGGGGAAAATGTCATTAAAACTAACAAAGTATAAGGATTTTTTCTTTAAACATATTTTATTGTTTATAAAATGTCTTGGGGGCATACATATTAGTTAGCTTGCACTGCCATAACAAAATACTGCAGACTGGGCGGCTTACACAATGAATGTTTATTGTCTCACAGCTCTGGAGGCTGGAAGTTCAAGGTCAAGCTGCCACCAGAGTTGGTTTCTGCTGAGGCCTCTCTTCCTGGCTAGCAGGCAGCCGACCACCTTCTCACTGTGTCTTCATGCGGCCTTTCCGCCGCGGTGTGCATGCTGAGAGAGAACTCTCTGCCGGTGCCTCTTCTTCTTGTAAGGACACCAGTCCAGTCAGATCAGGGCCCCACCCTTATGACCTCATTTAACCTTAATTACCTCTTTAAAAGCCCTGTCTCCAAATGCAATCACATTGGGGGTTAGGGATACAACATATGAGTTAGGGATACAACATATGAAACACAATTCAGTCCATAACAAGGGGTAACAGTGAGACATAGATAAAAACATAAACTTCAAAATTAACAAAAATAATACTTTTGGTGTCATAATCTTATATAATATAGTAAATGATATATTTATTATTCCTCTTCTGTCTGCAAATTTCTTCTCTCATTTTTGTAATAACACTACTGCTCTACCACCACCACCAATACAGTCCTTCCTTGGTATCCAAGGGAGATTGGTTCCAGAACCCTCCTCAGATATCCAAATTCTCAGATGCTCAAGTCCCTTATATAAAATGGCATAGTATTTACATATAACCTACCGATGTTCTCCTGTATACTTTAAATTATCTCTAAATTACTTAAATGACTAATAAAATGTAAATGCTATATAAGTAATTGTCATGCTGTATGTCAATGTGTATTATTTTTTATTGTTGTATTGTTCTTTTTTATTGTTTTTTTCCCTAATATTTTCAATCCTTGGTTGCTTGAATCTGCGGCTACAGATGCCACAGACACAGAGGGCTGACTGTACTTTAGTTGTGTGACATCAGATTCTTCGGGCTCACTTCTGCAAATGTATTTACTAGGTCATCAAAATTTATACTTTTGGCAAGTTCATTTGCAATTGATATAATTGATAGCAACAGGAGTTGCTCTTGGAGAATGCAAGATTGCTAACAGCTTTTGGCAATTCTTAATTTTAAGAAAAATCTTTCTGCTGATGCGAATGTTACTGGAGCAGTTAGGAGTATTTTACAGGCTGTGACAACATTGGGATAAATAACTGATACATTATTTTGAAATATAAATAATAGTACAGCTAGAGCTCACAATTCTTGCAGAATAATTTTTCTAAAAAGATTTAACTCTTCATACAAACCAAAAGTCTGAATTCGATTTTAAATGCAAACTCGTACAATGGCACTTGACTATTTCCTCCTACATTTTCTGTAATTTGAGGTTTTACAAGAAACTGACTTCATGATTTGTTTATAATTCAATCACCTGTTTATGCATTCTATCACTGTGTCCTCAATTACAAGAGAAAATTTAATTTTAAAATCATCTTTATTAATAATTGATCTCATGCTTCATATGAAAATAATACTTTTTAAATTTCTATTTCTAGGCTTATGGATATTTGTTTTGCAATGTTGCAGTAGTTTTCAAAACAGACATTTTAAACTCTGAAGAATCCTAATAACTCTGATTTTATTGTAATATTCATGTGTATGGTTTTATTTTGCAACGATTTACTGACAAAGTTTTACTGTGTAAGAGCCAGCAGCAGTTCCTGGCCAAAGAGTTAGGATTTGTACGGATGCTCCAGGGACAGGCTCTAGGGATAGATCAGCAAACTGGCCTCCCATGCCAGATCCCAACACTGCCCTCACGTGGAGTGCCTCCTCTCTCCAGGGTTATCGCTGCTGCTGCCACCATCATCACCACCCCCAATCTGGGCCCGGTCCCAGCTCTGGCTGTGCACCTGGGCTAACTACTTGGTATGCACATTGCCCACTGCGTGCCGTGTCATGCGCGTGTGCTGCCACCTCACGTATCACCTCTGCTCACATCCATGCTCCATTGTCCCATCAGACTTAACTTACAAAACACAAGTCCAAAGACAAAACTATTAATAACTTTAATTTTATGCTCAGTGAATTTTAATGCCCAGCAACAGCAGAACATGAAACCAAACACAGAGCCCCTTCCGAGCTCGGGGCCCTGTATGACTGCACAGGTCACTGCCCGTGAACCAGCCCTACCTCACTTCCTCATTGGCCAGTTCTGGTACCGTCTCTCAGATATCCAAGCTGTATGTTCTTGTATCTTGTCTTTGGAAGCTCCTAAGATGGCCTTTTATATTTTTACCAAAAAAAGAAAATCTCCTCTTGGTAGACACTGTTGTATGCCCAGTCATTGACTACTCTCTTACTAAAAAAAAAAAAAAATTAACCTTTTCAAGGGAAGCATGTGCCACCTTCCAAGAATTTCTTACATCTAAAGATAACCATGTGATTCAATTATGGCCAAGGGCACAAAAGCGGTTTGAAGTCTGCTAAAGATTTCTGGGAAAATGTTTGCTTTCCTGATAGACATTCAGCCTTTTCCTCCCTATTCCTCTTCTTTTGCCTGCCAGGTGTGCAGGTGTGAGGCTGCTGCAGAGGAGCCATCTCGCAATCATGCAGCAGCAAGCAAGAAGCTAGAATTGGAACGTTGTGAACCGATAACATCAGGAAGCTGTTACATCAATCTTAGACTGTCGATCTCTGAATTTCTCATCATATTAGAAGCATAAACTCTTTGGGTTAGGCAGTGAGTCAGGTTTCTGTTGTATACAGCCAAGTGCAATCTTAATTGAGATGCCCCTTAAATTAGCTTGGATGAAACTTTGTTTCTTGCAACTTGCAGTTTGTGTCCCACCCAGAGCTTATGAGATTCCTTTTGCATTGAGTACCCTCCTTCAATGTGCTTTCATTTCTGCCAACTAACACTTGCAGCTCTTTTATCAGGAGGCTGCCCTCAGGCTGCCGAGCCTGTTGGCCCTAGCGCCAGAAGTGCTATTCCCAGGGAGCTATTCTTGCCCTATTCAGGATGGTCTCGCTGCAGGACTGAGTAAGAGTTATACTCCATGGGACTTTGATATCACACCCTTCTTCCCTTGGCCTTCCTCCATTCCCTGTCCTACCCGCTGCTAGTTTTTCCTGGGGATACTTTTTAATAGACTACAGTAGTATCCCCTGATCTGAAGTTTCACTTTCCACGGTTTCAGTTACCCGTGATCAAATGCAATCTGAAAATATTACACGGAAAATTCCAGAAATACACAAGTCAAAAAAATGCACTAGTTTTAAATCGTGTGCCATTGTGAGTATTGTAATGAAATCTCAAGCCATCCTGCTCCATCCTACCCAGGCACTTAAGAGCCCCCTCAGTTATCAGACCGACTGTTGCGGGATCGCAGTACTTATGTTCAGGTCGCCCTTATTTGACTTCATAATGGCCCCAAAGTGCAAGAGTAGTGATGCTGGAATGTTGTTATTTTATTATTAGTTATTGCTGTTAATCTTTTATTGTGCCTAATTTGTAAATTAAACTCTATCATAGGTATGAATGTATAGGAAAAAATGTAGTATATATAGGGTTCAGTACTATCCATGGTTTAAGGCATCCACTGGGGGTCTTGGAACACATCCGCTAAAGATAAGGGGGGACTATTGTGTTTTCACATGGATTCTCATCTCAGGGGCCACCTCTGGGAAATTCAACTTAAAACACAATCCAAAGATCCATAGGCATTACCTGGGATTTTAGAGTAATTTAAAAGCCAATCAGTTTTGATGTTTCTTGTACATTTGAGGTTTCATTTGGAATAAAAGTATGAAAATCCTCATCCCTCTTCACATATCCCAACTGATAGCGGCCCAGGAATTTTTTAATAGTTCAAATATAATTTGATAGTTTAAGTAAGCATATATTTATTAGTTTAAATGTAACACAAATATAATCACCGTAAGAAGAGAATGCCATTATCTTGGTACCAGCCAGATGAATCTCCTGCAGTCCAAGTGTTGATCTAGGGCTCTCTTTCGCCTCAGGAGAACTGTAGTGGGAGGGGAACTCCAGCACGGGGCTGGCTCCAGGGGACCACAATTTGTCACCTCAGCTTCCTGATGGCTTTGGAGACTGTAGTTTCCTAATTCTAAAATCCTAATAATCCTGTTGATCTTTTCTCTTAATGATTTAAGAAATGCATCTCAGAGTTTTGTTTTGCTTATAAAGGGAAACGGCCTTATTCACAGAGTGATTTTCTTTTATCTTGATGCTGTGCCTTGTCTCCTTGATGTCAGTGAGGCTGGGAATTGTTTTTAAAGACCTAAATCAATACTTTTATTGAGAAAATTGGACCTTGCTGGCTAAAGATGAAAAGCCGAAACCCTTTCCAGCAGCTCACTTCTGAGGGCTGAGATGAGGGGCAGATGGCTCAGTGTCCCTTGAGGTGATTTGATTACCTGTCCCTGCCGGACGCCTGGTCGGGGTACGTGGAGAGCAGCACAGACAGCGGCGGTGAGGCCATGTCTGTGCGCAGAGGTACTCGTTCAGTTCAGTGACGACCAAGCAAAATGCCCCTTCGGGTTTGAAAGAAACACAGTGTTTTGAAAATGGGAAATTTCTTTCTGTCTTAAGGGATTTGTCTCAATAGCACATTCCCTTCTGGCTCCTAATTTTCATGGAATCATTGTCATTCCACAGTCCCTATCAAGCTGGGTTTAGAAAATGTCCCAATAAGAAGCTCCTTAATTTCAAAGACACAGAGAACTACAGAGCTGAAAGAAAATCAGGATCATGTAATGCTGAGTTCAACCCTTCCATTTTTTTTTTTTTGTAGGAGGCCAGTGATCTCCTGGCATTGTGGTAGCACCTAACCGTGTACTTTACTCAGTAAGAGGGTGGATAAGAAGGTATGTGAATGTCCAGTGAAGACGTTTTGGTTGCATAATCAGAAACCTACTCTAACTACCTTAAATGAAGAAGGAAGAGAAAGAAAGAGGAAGGCATGTGACTGAAAGAACCCTGGGGCTCTCGTGGAATCCAAGGACAAAAGGTGGTGCACTTGAAATTCACTGGAGAAACCCAAAGCCCTGTGGAAGCCACCAAGCACCTTCACCCGTCAGGAACCACAGGGTTTCCTGTGTATCTGCTCCTTCATCTTGCACGTGGCCCAACGCACCTGCAACCCCCTCTCTCTGGCGTGAGCCACTGACGGTCTCAATGTCCCAAGTCCAACTCACTGTCATGCCAGCCTGGTCACTGGAGAGTCTACTGAGGGAACCCTTAGGTGAGGTGTCCAATTGTAATGCAGTCACCCAATGCTTAGGGTTGGAGAGGCAGGGCCAATTATTTAGCTGTGGAACTGTCCCAGAGGCAGGAAACTCTTGGCATTTCTACTAACACAAAGATGGTTTGCACTCCTGAAAAGTTCTGTCAAATTCAAACAAATTATATCATGTCAAGAAGAGTTTATGAAATAGAAGCCTAGTCCAGCATATGTATCGTTTATCTATATTGCTACAGTGCACCTTATCTTTAGATTTAAAAACAAGAAAAATAGGTATCAATAAGATGTCTGGTAAAATGCAATAACCATTCATAGTTTTTAGGTTGAAAAAAATTGTTAAAATGCCATTAAAATAGCAAATGGCAAGC
Organism: Avahi laniger; assembly: GCA_963575035.1. NCBI lineage: Eukaryota > Metazoa > Chordata > Mammalia > Primates > Indriidae > Avahi > Avahi laniger. The sequence goes on from CAUYSK010049131.1 coordinate 52,197, forward strand.
TAATTAAAATATGTAATAGGCCAGGCGTGGTGGCACATACCTGTAGCTCCTGCTACTTGGGAGGCTGAGGCAGGAGGATGGCTTGAACCCAGAAGTTTGAGGTTGCTGTGAGCTATGATGATGCCACTGCACTCTACTCAGGGTAACAGAGCAAGACTTTGTCTACAAAAAAAAAAAAAAAAGAGTCTTTGACCTCATAAGAAGCAATTAATATGCACCTATATGCACCTATATTTTTCATCTATTTTTCTTGTTTACTTTCTCATATTTTATGTTTAACATTAATCCATTAGAAATGTATTTTGGGCCAGGCTGTAAGGTATTCATCTGGTTTTATTTTCTTTTTCCAAAAAGTTAACAAATTGCTTAGGTTCCATTTATTGAGCAATCATTTCTTTCCCTACTATTTTATGATACCATCTGTTATGCATCGAAATGTGTCCCCTAGAAAGATATGTTGAAGTCCTCACCCCCAGAACCTCAGAATGACCTCACTGGAAATAGGGTCATTGCAGATGTAATTAGTTAAGATGGGGTCATACTGGAGTAGGGTGGGCCCCTAATCCAATGTGGCTGATGTTCTTATAAGAAGAAAAGAAACAGAGAGAGAGAGAACACCATTTGAAGACAGAGACACACAGGGAGAAGGTGGCTATGTGAAGATGAAAGCAGAAATTGGAGTTATTTGTTACAAGCCAAGGATGCCTATGGCTACCAGAATCTAGAAGAGACAAGGAAGGAGTCTTCCCTAGAAACCTCAGAGGGAACATGGCCCTGCCAACATCTTGATTACAAACTTCCAGCCTCCAGAACTTTGAAAGAGTAAATTTCAGTTGTTTGAAGCCACCCAGTTTGGACTTATTATAGCAGCCACAGGAAACTATCACATACTGAATTCTCCCGTTGACTGGACCTGTCTCTTCACTTCTCTCATTTATGTCTAATGTTATACCAGTATAACACTATTTTATTAAGGTTTTTAAATTTATTTTAATATTTAGTACTTTTCCCTCATTACTTATCTTTCCAGAATTTTCTTAGTTAACCTCACACATTGTTCTTCAAAATGAGCTTTATTTTTAGAAGAGATGTGTCAAGTTTTGTTTCCCCAAAACACAAACCTATTAATTTCTATATATGCAGTAATTTATTATTTAACAGGAATAAAAATTCCCTATATGGTTACATTAAATAAAATGGTTTCCAGTTCATTTAAAATATGATTTCAATTTTTAAAACCACTTGCATTTAACAATTTACATTTATTCCAGAAACCAGAAATACATGTTGGACTAACATGTATTTTTAAGACATCTATAGGTCTTAAAGAATAATAAAAAAAGTATACTGTCTATAGTTGAAGGGCACTATTTTTTAATAGTAATTAAATTATTATTATTATTGTTAATGATGCATGTGACTTTGATTTCTACTTTATTTAAAAATTTTTAATTCTTTCCTATTATGTATTCCAAATAAACAGTAAAACAGCCAATGCCCCACCTTCAATCATGAATGATTTTCAAAAACCCTTACTTGCTTTCCCTAAACCTTCCCTTTCCCTATATCTTGAATGCTTGAATCCCACCAATTCTTCAAGGCCCCCTCAAGAGTTGCTTATACCATGTTTAAAGCCTTGAAGCCACCCTAGTTAGAAGTAATTTCTTCACCTCCCCCCCTCCACCCCAGCTAAAGTTGTCACGTTTTATTTATACTTCATCTTGCATTTATCATGTATTGTGTAATGTTAATTATCTTTTATCTATAGGGTTTGAACTGTGATTTATTAAGTCATACTAGTTTGAGCAATATCTTTTGTTACATTGTGTCCTAAAACTTTTTAAAAATCAGACTGGCTAATTCCACCTACTCCTCCTTAATTTGTGCTTCCAAATAACCTATTCTTTATGTACAGGTAAATTATGAGAACTGGCCTCACCTAAGACATTTTTGTAAAGAGGAACGCCCAGCATTTAAAATGCATCTTCATGTAGGTCAGGGTTGTCCCCTGTAGCTATTTCTCCACATACCAAATACAGATAGCAGTACTACCACGATGTTTTCCAGTGCACTTCAAAGCTAACTTTCTCACTGTGATGAACTGAGCACTGGGCGAAGGGTCAGAAAGACTGGATTCAAGTTCTGGCTTCCTCCTGATCTTTCACTTCTCTGGCCCCAGTTTCTTCGTCTGTATAATGATGTTATTGCACCAGATCGTTGGGGTTTGGGGGTTTTTTTGGTTTTGGTTTTATTTTGCTTTGTTTTAATTGCAGCAACTGTTGAGACTTTAAAAAATTCAAGCGGAGGAAGGACAATGTATAAAAGGGGGCCGCTCTGGTGGGAGCTTGGAGAAGGGCTGGAGGCCTGCCCTTTGGCCTTATCTGCCCTCAAGGCACCCCTGGAACCTCCTCTTTGGCTTGAACCCCAGGGTAGTTTCTGAGAACGCACTTTGAAACCATCAAACTAGGTCAGGGTTTCCTGAGCTTCAGGCGTTCACGTGCCACCTCATGATTTTTTTGCCAGGATAAGAATATACTGTGTGCTATTTACTCATTTATGCATCCATTCAACAGGGATCTATGGAGGACCTACTCTGTGCCGGGGACCCAAAGCCCCTCTGTCGTGAGCGTGGTTACTTTCTGGAGAGCCATGTCTCGCACCAATAAAGAGTCCCAGCTCTGAATTCAGACAGATCTGTGTTTGTCTGTATTCAGACAGGTCTGCCCCTTATAATTGTATGGATTTGGGCAAGTTATGCAACTTTTCTTTGCTTTGGTTCTGTTTCCTATAAAATGGAATTCAACTCATAAGGTCGTTGTAAAGATTAAATGAGGAACTTCATTCAAAGCACTTAGTACAAGACTCGGAACAAAATAACAGCTGTTATTTTTCTATTCTACTTTTTTTTTTTTTTTGAGACAGAGTCTTGTTCTGTGGCCCTGGGTACAGTGCATCGCAGTGCATCGTAGCTCACCGCAACCTCAAACTCCTGAGCTCAAGCGATCCTCCTGCCTCAGCCTCCCAAATCGCTGGGACTACAGGCGCGTGCCACCACACCTGGCTTATTTTTCTATTTTTAGTAGAGATGGAGTAGGCTGGTCTCGAACTCCTGCGCTCAAGCAATCCTCCTGCCTTGGCCTCACAGAGTGCTAGGATTACAAGTATGAACAACCACGCCTCACCCTAATCTACTTACTTTTCAAACTTAGTAATTTTTTTAGCCTCATTCTGAGCAAATAAATGTAATACACTTACTATATATTTTAAGACACTTGAAAGTATGTACACAACAGTTCCATTTGAAAGTGTTTCTGAAGTCATTTTGGTACACCTACAGTACATGTGACACATTTGGGGAGCATAATTAGCCTCATTCCTTCTAGTATTATCATGCTATGCTTGGGTTGAATGGAGTGGAAGACCTCATGTCCCTGTGTGTACTGCTATCATTCCTATCCATCTTAAGAAAACAGTCATTAGCTACTTAATTGCTGCAGTGTTTCATATCTAGGGAAAAGCCTGCACCCACTCCTTTGCCATCCAGATAATGATTGCAGCCACAGGAGGTGTGATAAAACCACTCCCAGACCATGAAAGCAACTCAACAAAGACAACAAACCAACACATGGAAAAGTGATCAAACATTTATATCATATAGTGCTTAAGAAGGATTTTTCAGGAATGGAGGAAAGAGCGAAGCACTGAAGTTGGCAATAGGAGCTCCATGTTCAAACCACAAGTTTGCTCATCTTCCCGTAGCCCCGCTCCCTCCTGGGGCCTGACTGCTGCCTAAGGAAGCCTACAATGCCCCCTTCTCCTGTCTCCATTTCCCCCAAGATGAAGCCGGGGGACTCTTTGCAAGGACAAGGACAATAGAGACCCCTGGGCCAGAGACCTTGCTGGCCTCCTATTTGCCACCACATAAAAGCAGCCTTTTCTAAATCCGGACCTCCTCTAGGGCCTGCCTTCCCAATGCCACCCCATCAGCTGCACACGAACTTTCATCACCGTGAATTACCTGCTGGTTATTAAAAGAGTCATACAGCAACCACGCAGAGGTAAAGAACCTCGGAAGTTTCCCGGTGCCTAGGCTGTGGCCAGCTCTCTGGGGGACTCTTCTCACGCCGGACATCCAGTTTCTGCTTCAACAGTCAGCAGAGGCCACCACCCTCATTCCCCTCCCAGCTGCCCTGCAGCTTAAACCTGGTTGGTGACCACATCTAGGTAGAGTCAAAAGGGCTGTGTTCTAGTCCTAACTCTGCCTGTTCCCAACCAGTTGTGTGACACCAGGCAAGTGTCACTCTCTCTGCCTTATTTTGCTCTTTGTGAAATGAAGAGTCTTCTTGATGAGATTTCTAAAGTCCCTTCCAAAACTAGCATTCGACCAATCTGATTCTAACAATCTCTCTTCTCCATGACAGCCCTTCCGATATTTAACCGCGGCGCTCGTGTCATCCCTTCCTCTGTAAATGCTCCCATTCCCTTCCACACGTCCCTGTATCCCTGTCTGCTCTGGTCATCCTCCTCTGGCCGGGGGCCAGTTCATCAGCTCGGTTCAGATAAGGGGCACAGCAGAGCTTGCCTGGGACTTCTTCCAGAGCACCTGCTCACTGCCAGAACCAAGACTGACTCAATTAGAACATCTGGTCACCTTCCCTCACCCCCTCCCACCCCGCCAATCCTGTGGCAAAACCACTGGCTTCACAGATACATAGAGAGTTAGATTTAAAATACTGGCTGTTAGGAAACGACGAAAAAGATGCCCACTGATGCATAATCTCATATTTTCCAAGACATTCATTTAAGAAAAGAGAAAGTAATAAGTAATAAGTATTGGGAAGCTCCTCAGCTCCTCACAGAGCAACTTGTTTCTGAAGATAGGAGTGGGGCGAAAACCGTTTCTCCTGCAGGTGAGGAAAGGGCACCCTAGGGAGATAACGCGGCCAAGAAGATGCTGCTGCCACCGTGTGGCGGCAGTTGTCCTATCGCATCTCTGTCCTTCAACACAAGGACTTGAGGGACGGCGGAGGAAAATATATGTTGGCTGATTTTCAGATTAGGAGTCCTGAGACAGAGAAAATGAACGGACATAGCACACTTGGCAAAAGTGTCACCAGATTTGCTCCCCCTCTCCTCCCTCAGACCACTCACCTTCCTCCCAGCCCTCTTCAATGTCAGGAACCAAATGTGCTTTGGCCAAGATCCTGCAGCATGACGTGCACCCCCTGGTAGCCAGGGACTCTGAGTCCCGCCAGAGTGTGGGGCGATTTCTGAACCTCGGCCTCTCTCCCAGCTCTCTCTCTCTGTCTCTCTCTCTCTCTCTTTCTCTCAATCCTTACTTTCTGTCACATCCCTAACCATCGAAGTGCCTCCCTGCGAGAGACCCCACATCAGAAACTTCTCGTCTCTTTGTCCCTACCGGAAAGGTGTGTGGCAGTTTCTTGCATCACATCCCTTCAGGCTAGTTTAACCCCCTGTCCTGTGCCTCAACACCAGTGAAGAGAAATTGTCTTTGTCTATAGGCTACTAAGTGCTACAAAGAAGCCGCTGAGGTGTGACTTCTCTCTCTGCACCATGCTGGTGGTGGCCCTGGGGGTGCAGTCATGGCCTCTTGCTGGTGGTGTCTCTGAGGGTGCACAGCTGTGGCTTTCTACAGTGGGTCCCTCTGCATTCCAAGCTCTATGTACCTGTGTCAGTGCAGACAGCAACACCAGCTTCTCCCCTCACAAATGTGTTCCTTTTCCTTCCAAGTGTCCTAGTGCAGGGCCATGGAGGGTTAGAGAACCAGTGTACAGGAGGAGGGGTGACTGTGTATATCTTGTCTAGTGATAATCCCCTGGGGCTGATTTCAGGAAGTTTATCAACCTTAAAACAACTTACTTTCCCCATCATTAGTTCACAAATTCTACTGACTAGAGAGAAAAGTGCAAAACAGAAGGTAGTAAATTAATCAATAGTAGAAGAGTGCTATATTAAAACTTACTGTACAGCACAAACTGATATTTACCTAAGCACCTTCCCCAGGGAGCGACAAAAACAACTGTTGCTCTCTTAAAGGGAGAAAAGGATCTCACTGTTCTGGTTAAGAGTTGATAAAGAGAAATCTAAAGAAAAGAAAGAGATGAAAATGAACAAAATGGAACATACTAAATATTTGCTGCGTGATCAGGAGCAGAGGATAGAATCATCTGCACATCATAAACCTCTGCTTTCTCGGGAGAAGGATTTGAAAGCTAACCAGTTACCAAGTGTAGCTGCTCAGGTACATGCTGGAGAATGTCATGAGATGTCATCCAGGAAGTGGGAGCCCAGACCTTGTGTCACCACATTGTACTGGTCCCCTAGTGCAGTGGGGCACAAATAGATATATGTGAAATACCTAGAGGCTGGCCACAGTGGCTCAGGCCTGTAATCCTAGCACCTTGGGAGGCCAATGTGGGAGGACTGCTTGAGGCCAGGAGTTTGAGACCAGCCTGGGCAACATAGCAAGATTCCATCTCTACAAAAATTGTAAAAAGTAGCTAGGCATGGTGGCCTCAAGGCTGAGGCAGAAGGATTGCTTAAGCCCAGGAGGTCGAGGTTAAGGTGAGCTATAATGGTGCCACTGCACTCCAGCCTAAGGGATAGAGGAGGATTCTCTCTCTAAATAAATAAATTAATTAATATAATATAATATAAAAATAAGTCCTTAAAAAAAAACAAAAAAGAAATACCTAGAATTAGATCTGGAAAGATCTACGCCAAACTGTGACAGTGGTTACCTTTAGGGGTTAGTGGTCAGGAAAATAAAAATAGAGAGGGGTGATTAATGGGAACATTAACCTGTAGTATCATTTTAATTTTTGCAAAGAGAATGTATTCATTTATCTATCACGTGAGTAATTTAAAAATACATTAAAAATATCACAAAATCCAATACAAGGAGCCTGGGCATACGTTGCACAATCGGGTCTCAGGGCCAGCTCTGTCTATGTATCGCTAGCATCTATCTTTGGGCAAGTTACCAAAACTCTTGGGCCTCAGTTGCCTCATCTGTGAAAAGGAGGCGTGAATACCTAGCTCACAGGGTTGCTGTGTTGACTGAGACTATAATAGAAAGCACCTGAAATACAGCTGGTCTTCAATAAATGTTTGAGAGATTAGAGCCCAGACCAGAGGTAATGCAGGCTTAGGAAGATGGCGGCAAAAAAGACAAAAGAGAAGAGAAAGATGGGACGTGCACGCGTGCGTCTGTTTCGGGCTGCAAACAAGGGAAACATTCAATGGGCTTAAACAATAAGCAGTACGGGCAGGCTTCACTGAAAATTCAGTTGTGGGTAGTGAGGTGTGACAGCCAACCTCAGTCCTCACAAAATAACCTTAAGAGAGAGCATCTTCTGGAAGCTCCCTCAGAGTCTCCAATAGGCTTCCCCTCTTGTCCCATTTGCCTGACTTGAGTCACGTGCCTTTTCCTGAACCAATCACAAGCAAGGGGGCGGAGGACTCCTGAGACCCGAGGGGGCAGCCCTGGAGCTGGGAGGGGGCCGGTTGGCTCCCCTTATGGCAGAGATGCTACCCTGGGGTGAAGGAGTGACAGGAACCCAAAAAAAAGGGGGGTTTCTGTGAGGAAGGAAGAAGGGATGGATGGACACGGGTCAGGCAAATAATGGCGTCCACTTAATTACTGGCTCAGTGTTCCTGGACAGTTTTATTAAGAGAAACAGACTTCTTCCTTGTTCCCTCCATATTGTCCTAGATGTTGACAGAGCAGACAATTTTAAAAGTAGTTATTTTGACCACATTTATTTTGGCTAGATATTAATTTATACACACTAACTGTAGTTGTATTTTTCATGTTGTATGCACCTTCTACGGTATGTTGCAGTCTCTTATTTAAGCAATGTGAGGGATAGACAGATAATGTCCTGAGAAAAGAAATAGAGTGTCACAAAAGGAACATGGATTTGAGAACCTAGGGACCACGGTTGTCACCTTAGCTTTTTTGAGTTAAGTGGGTGATGTTAGGAAAGTCCTTTCTCTGAGCTCTGATTTTGTCACTTGTGAAATACAGATTATCAAACATACTTTTACTATATTATAGATTATAGAGATTTGTGAGGTTTTACTTATATTGTTGCTTTTGCTAAATATTTGAGGTCCTATTTGTAATTCTTTTCTGATATTTTGAACAGAAGTAAGCTCTCAATCATAATGTCTCTTTGATAGGGAAAATATACTCCATTTAACTATAAACCACGTCATATCATGGTTTCCAAGAAGAAATATTTATGCCAGCAGATGGGCTTGTTGTATTGTTTTAAATGAACACACTTAATCGTTTAGATAGGTGGACGGATGGACAGATAACTGAATGAATAAATGTTTTTCCTGTCTAATATTAGGTATAATTCACAGGTGACAACGAGGAAATCGAGTGGCAGGTGTATGCCTTTCAGCAATTAAGAACGGTTGGACATTGTCCCTATTCTAATAACAGGCCTATGAATAGGTCTGCAGCTTGCGTCCACATTAGCAGCATGGTCTATTTGCCAGCTTCCCAAAGGACATACTGGCATTTTCATCAGACTCTCTGCTTTCTTTCTATTAACACATCTGAGCAGTATGTTGCCCTTGCAAAGGGAGGCCAGTGACACCATTTATGTTTGTAGTATCAAGGAAAATCTCCGGTGCTGGATACATTTCCTTGGTCCCTTTTCCCTTAAGACTATGAGATTTATAGGTTGCTACTATAGAGTCAGAGTATGTTTTTTTTATAAAAATAAAAATACATGTAAAAAATATATATAAAAATTAATAATGAGGCCGGGCGTGGTGGCTCACGCCTGTAATCCTAGCCCTCCGGGAGGCCAAGGCAGGCAGATCGTTTGAGCTCAGGAGTTCGAGACCAGCCTGAGCAAGAGTGAGACCCTGTCTCTACTAAAAATAAAAAGAAATTAATTGGACAGCTAAAAATATATAGAAAAAATTAGCCAGGCATGGTGGCACATGCCTATAGTCCCAGCTACTCGGGAGGCTGAGGCAGGAGGATTGCTTGAGCCCAGGAAGGCGGGAAGACAGGTGCCTTGCA
>CAUYSK010049135.1:0-22715 GCA_963575035.1 Avahi laniger
TCGGCCTCCCGGAGTGCTAGGATTACAGGCGTGAGCCACCGCACCCGGCCCATTTTTTCTTTTTTAATAGGTCCCTCTCAAGAAAGTAGTTTTCTACTTCTGTGCTATATAAATGTATAGGAGATTAAGGAGTGACAGTAGATAGGATGATTCTCAGACTTTTGGCCTGGCAAAGTTTGGAGTTAATGATATTATTAAGTGAAGTCAGAAAAAAAGGAGAATGAACAAATATTGAGGTGAAGTAATGAATTCAGTTTAAACATAATGAGTTTTAGGCTCTAGTGAAAAACCAGAGTCATTCCACTTAATAAATAGTTGGATATTTGGGTGTGAAATTTAGGCTAGAGAAAAAGATTTGAGATTTCTCATCATTCTTTAACTGTTTTGTTCAATGTATGTTTTAGTTGATGTCATAGACATGTATTAGAATGCCCAGGTTTATACTTCAGGATCCTTGGATGGAAATTTGGTATATCTCTTAATTCTCTGAAATTATAGGCAAATTTATATATATAATTGTCTATATTTTTAGGGTAGAATGTATAACTTACATCAGATTCTCAAAGTCGTCTGAGACTCCTAAAAGAAAAGACTAAGAACAACTAAAGTAGAAGCAAAATCTAAAGTCTAGGCTTATCAGTATTTTAGGAATAGATAAAGGAAAATAAGCTCATGAAAGAGGTTAAGAGCATAACCTCTGGAATCTGCCTAGATTCAAATCATGTCTCTAAATACATAAATATAGCTATTTACTAGCTATATAACCTTAGGTATGCTGCTTACCCTCCCTGTGCCTCAGTTTCCTATCTGTAAGGTAGGAATTAATACCATTTATCACACAGTGTTATGAGGATTAAATAAACTAATGCATAAGAAGCGCATTGCAGTGTTTAGCATATAGTTAGTTCTCAGTAAGGTTAGCTATTTGTTATTTTTAATAGAATGTTACGTACCCCAGAATTGGTGACTATAGCCCACAATGAGAAAAAGAAGACAAAGGCTTAAATTTCTCCTTTCCTGAAATTGCGGTTAGACATCTCCTTGCAGGCCCAAAGAACTAGCACAGGTACTTCCTGTCTCTCTACCACTATCACTACCATTACCAGGCAATATAAGTCTAGGGTTAGAGCAGGAGTACAATGTTTATGGAAAAAAGTGAGGCAGGTGAGGGAGTACAACTGCAAGGGCATCAGTCATAGACACCGAGGGTGCTTGCATGAAGCAAAGACTGGTATTCTTGTTTCCCAGTTGTTTGCTTGCTAAACTCCAGAACCTGTAGTAAGTCCATCAGAGTGAGTCATGCAGGATGAGAGAGTTATTGAAAAGCCCATCTTGTATCTCCTAGAGTTTGTCAGCATTCTCAAACATTGAGACTGTTTCCTGTTTCTAATGTAGAAAGAGGGAGGCCTGCTGGAATAGATTGTGTAAATACAGCTGGAATAATAATGATAGCGATAGCTAACATTTCCAAAGAAGAGATTAAGTATGAATTACTGATCAGCCCCCAAAACACTAGATTCTGCCTCTTTGAATGCTTTTCAGTGACAGATGGACCGGTATGAAGCAGGGTACTACCCAGGAAAACCACACTTAACCACGTACATGGAAACCACCACTGCTTCATAGAGTATGAGCAGCAGGCTTAAATACACCAGGTCAGAGGAAGGCTAGGGACATCCCCATATCTGTGCTCGACAAGCAATTCTGTAAGCTGATCTCTGCCACTTCTCTTCTTTTTCTCTGCTTTTCCAATAATAGGAACTGGGACTTGAGGAGTACTTGAGGGAAAAGGTATTTTAGAACTTCTATCCTCACGCTCCCTGCCCCTCTAAGTCTTTCAAGCCATGAGCCTTAGTCTGTGCTGAAGGAGAGGGAAAGCTTTGTATTGAATAGTATAAAAAAGTTAACAATTATAAAAAAGTATAATAAAGTTATAAACTTGACTGTTTTAAGTTTTCATAACTGAAACTGGTGTGTCTCTTAGGTCTCTTTCTCTTCAAGCTAAGTATTCCCCACTTTTCATGTCCCATGCATTTAACTCCCTTCACAATCCTGGCCACTTTCTTTTGAAGATGCCTTAGTTCGCATAAGTCCCCAAACCAAACATACCTTTGGCAGTCTGGTCAGCTACTGTAGAATAGAACAGAACAGTGTCTTTGTCAACCTAGGAGTTAAACTGTTACTTCAGGACAGAATTACATTTGCTTTTTGGCAGTTCTGTCACATCATTATCATTTTTACTGGCCCAGGGTTATGGGGATTCACTAAATAGATTAATTAAATGCTTATTGTGCAACCTCAAATTTTGTTTCACAAAATTGATAATTTTCAGCTTGATGACTTTAGTGTTTTTGCTAATCCCTGAATAGGTGATCTTCTTTCTATTAGTTTGTCCTGCTTCATAGGCCTCTTTGAGAAAATGGAAGTGTTAACTATTGTAGAATGTGTGTATATGTATGTGTGCATAAGAAGGTATGTTTTCAGCCATACCACAGTAGATGTGGCTGACTTACAAGAAAATTTTTGTTCTTCCCTTAATTAATTCTACAAATATTTAGTGTATGTATACTATGTGCCCAGCACTAGGGATATAATAATAAGATGCATTTTCTGCCACAAGAATCTTTTAGCTTTGTGGAGAAATTTCAGTGATGTGTACTAAATGTTACTGTAGGACTAAGCGGGTACTCCAGAGCTCACTGATTATCTCACCTAACCTTGAGGAAAGCTTCTCAAAGATGGTGCTAACTAATCTGGTTCTGGAAAGATTCAAGTGGATTCGTTAGCCAAAGTGGTGAAGGGATTTATGCAAAGGTCCTAAGGCAGGAAGCTGTATGGCTGGTGCCGGTAAATAAATTGCTGTGCCTGGACTGTGTATCATATGGAAGGGAAGTGTTGAGAAAGAAGGCAGCACAAGATCTGTAGAGGTTTATATGCCTTACTTTTTGGGTGCTTTTCTCCTGAGAACAATGAAAAGCCATTTATAAGTTTTAAAACAGGAGAATGACAAGAATAGATTTCCTCTTTAGAAAAAACAATTTTTGAGTAGTGTGGGAAACAACTGGAGGGGAACAAGACTGGAAATACAGGAGCCAATTGGGAGGCTGATGGTGAGAAAGTAAGGGTGAATTGAACTAAGGTATTGATAGTAAAGAAGGAAAGAAGTTGATGAATTGTAAAGATTTTAGGAGGTTGAAGCCACAGGACTTGGTGATTTGTTGTGTAAAGGCAAGGGAAGAGCTGAAGTTGAAAAGAATAATAGCTAACACTAATTGTTGATCAATAAACAATGTGCAAGACACCTATCTAAGTACTTTGTCTTTGCCACAATCTTATTAGGTAGGTATAATTTTATCAATCCTATATTACAGCTGAAGAAACTCAAGCCCAGAGCAAATGTTGAGTAACTTGTCCAATTAGCATTTTACCACCAGAAGATTAGCAGCAAGGAAGGGAGAAAAAATATGGTTTCCCTTTTGGACACATTAATTGTGAAATTCTGTTGGCATATCTCAGTGAAGATAAGATGACATAAAATATGTATATAAAGTGCTAAGTACCATGCCTGGTTAATAGTAAACATTCAAATAAATAGCAATTATGTTGATGCCTGGATCTTAGTACAGAGAAAGCAGGCCAGAGACAAAGATTTGGACATCATACAGTAGAGATAGTAATGAAGCTGTGAGTGTGGATAAGATCATGCGGGATATGACTGGGGGAGTATGAAAAAAAAGTCAGAACTGGCTGGGTGTGGTGCCTTACACCTGTAATCTCAGCACTTTGGGAGACAAAGGCACGAAGATCACTTGAGGCCAGGAGTTTAAGACCAGCCTGGTTCACATAGTGAGACCCCATCTCTATAAAAAAAAAAAAAAAATTAGCTGGGCATGGTGGCATGCACCTGTAGTCCCAGCTACTCAGGAAGCTGAGGCGGGAGGATCATTTGAGCCCAGGAGTTTGAGGCTGCACTGCACTATGATCCTGCCACTGTACTCCAGCCTGGCAGGCTGGGAGACAGAGCAAGACCCTGACCCTAAAACAAACAAACAAACAAAAAAACACAACAGTAACAACAGAAAAACAAAACAAACACACAGAAAAAGCACTGAAAGGAAATAGAACAAAATTTTAGCAATGATTCTGTGAGGATGGTGATTGAATGTTTTAAAATTTTAATTTTCCATTTTGTAAAAATATCAGCCTTAGAAATTAAAAATTTTAGTATCAGATTTGTTTCTTACTTTATTGATTTATGATGACCTCAGTTTAAATGATTCCCTTTGTAAACTAATTTGATAGTAATTATTTAAGGTAAAATCAATTCTTTTTTAAACATGACTGTATTTTGTTCTAAAATTGAATGGAAGCAAATTCTTAGTTATCTAAGCATTTTTTTCCAGTGTTATAGCTGTATTAATCAATATAGCCAAAAAACATATGATTTCTTCCTAAGGGAAATTAGGGACATTCTTAAGCAAAAACCCACAAACTTGAAATTCTTGCATGTCATGATCACTGTCTTTTAAAAGGAAACTCTGCTGTGGTTGCCGCCTGCTTTGCATTGCTTTCCAATACCTTCAAATAGCTATTTTTTAAACGGTGTCTTCTCCAGGTTTTATAATTATAGCTGCAGGAGATTTTGCACAATGATTTCCTGCTGACATTACCACAGTTCAAACTTCCTTAGGAATGTTTTTAATAGTGTGATTTTTACAAATATTAATGATGCCTATTATAAGAATTCAATTAATATTTGTTGAATAAATTAATAATGACTACTCCCTTTTTAGACAATGCAATAAATGTACCTATGTTTCTTGTCTTTGTTGTGTTCAGACTGTTGAAGGAAAGAAAGCTGATATAAAAATGTAGGCATGTAGTTTATCAGCAATATTGAAAGAACAAAGATAATCTGAAGCTATTTTTCTTATATAATGAAATCTCAAAAATATAACACATTTTTACCTAAGAAACTTCCTGATTCATCATTTAACCATTAAAATTCAGAAAGAAGAGGGGTAAGGGAGTAATAAAAGCAAAAGAACTATTTACTGAGAAAACATTTAGTACAAATTTAGAAACTCTGTCAAATTAAAATCTTCGATATTTAATTACTGTTGAATTTTAAACCCAAAACCAGATTGTGAGAGTAATACTATTTTTGCAAATTTTATAAGCATTAATTATCAGGCTACATACATGAAGTGCTTAATTATTGTGACATGAAAGAAATGAGGTGTGAGCTTACAGACTGCTTTGTGGATAATAATGGCTACGTTCAAGGTACTGGGAGAAAATGCCCTATATCTTTAGCAAAGAAAAAAAAAGCCTCTGATTTCTTTGATATTATAATCACTTGTAATCCTCTTAATTTTGTGGATATCAGAGTGATGCAGTAGTTGGAGAATGATCTTTAGAATCAGAAAGTCTTTATTAAAAGTACCTTCTTCTCATTGACTATCTTTACAAGTCTCTTAGCCTATCTAACTGTGCCTTAGGAAGATGAAATTATTGTCCCACCTCACATACTTGTTTTAAGGAAAATAATTGTAAAAACATGTGAACGTGCTTGCTATGTGAGAGGATTCTGACTGTAATTTTTTTCTTTTTTACAGAAGAGGATAAATATAATATTTATTCACCTTTGCTCTTCAAGTATTTCCTGGCAGAGGGAATCATTAGTGGACATACACTGTTGGTTGCATCTGCAAAAGAAGACCCTGCTGATATTTTACAGGTATGGAATATACTAATTCAATATTGCATTTCAAACATTTCATAAAACAATATTGCCTATACATGTAAATAAGATATATATTTGTATGTATACAAACTATATTTAAATTCATTAATAGGACCTTTTTTTTAATCTCAAAAAATATCAAATTTATTTAACTTCAAATTTCATTTTAAATTAGTGTTCTTGGATAATTTTTTAAACTTAAAATTTATATCAGTGGTGGAAAAATATTAATAAGTTATTAAACATTGACACTAAATAAAATTATGGGACCTGGTATTCATAAAAGTCATGTCTAATAGCAAAAAATTCTAGTTTATACTACTTACTGAAGAAAGGTGAGAAATGTCCTTTAATTCTTTACTTCTAATTATAACATTCTTATTTTGACATAATTAATCTATTTTGAATCCCAACTACTACTATGCTTAAGCAGATTTTACCAACTGTAAGTCTTTCTACACTGCTCACAAAGTCTGATGTAACTGTTACCTTTAAATTCCTTAAAAGAAACTTCAAATTTTAATTTTTACCTTAAGACTAATTTAGATAAAAGTATAGGAAATCACTACAATATGAGTTAAAACAAATAATGGAATAAAAAACAAAAGTACCATCTATATAATCAGTGAATTATCTGATAAGACATTTTTAATATATTATTTTTACATTTCTACTTAGTACAAGCAAGAATAAACTGGTTCCAAGGCACTGCACTATTTGGCAATTTTACTGCAAGCTTTAAATCATAGTTTTATTTTAAACATTTATAAAGAAATTGAAATATTCATACATGTAAAAATTATTATATCTGCTAGGTAATTTCTACCTAGTCATAAGAGAACTCTGAAAAAAATTAGGTGAAGAAAAATAACTGCAAAATAATTGATAATTATATTACCAGTATGCCAAAGGTATAAATCAGAAGAAAAATTCAGAAATTAGAAGTACTCATTGATTAATATTATTTCATTTTGAGAATGCCACAAATGATTCTCTTCCATGATAAAATATTTCATTAATGTGCTATTTTTTTTTAAGTCAAAACATACTTTTTACCTCAAAAAGGACAATTCTGACTTTTAGACTTTTTAATTCCTTTGTCCAGAACTGGACCCCAGTTTAAGTCATTATTTGACTAGAGTTCATAATCTAAAGTCATTTTTCCATTGGATATTTTCATTTCAGTACATAGTCTACAAAATGGCACATGAATAAATCACTGATAAGGAATTTGTAGTATAACAAATACTAATTTATAATAACTGTCAATAGATACCAACAAATGTCTATACCCAAGTATAAAAGTTACTGTAATAGTCAGGTCAAAACCAACATGATTCTTTCATAGGGATCAGACTTTGCTTATTAAATAATATTCTTATAAAATCCAAAGGACAAACCTATGCATAATTGATTTTCCTCTGGTTGCAAGGCCTATTTTTTTCAATCTTTTTTGAGTTGTTTAGTTTCTGCAGTATTTTCTTGATGTTTTTATTTTTTTCTTTTGCTCTTTTCCCTGGCTTTAATCATCTTGACCAATTTCTGAACAATATTGCACTTGCTAGGAACAATGGAGTAAAGACCAAAATCATTGTTGTCAAGAAACTATACAGGTTCTTCATGGCATATTCACAATATACTGAGCCTAAGATTTTACATCAAATGCCTTTCTAATCCACCATAGGAAAATTTTCCAGGGCAGAAGCAGGAAGGCTTATATGTGCTTTTTAAAGTATAGTGTTTTATTTTTCTTTCTTGCCTCCTCCAACCTAGCTAGCTGTTGTTAAATTCTAGTATATATGTGTTTGTACAGCTTGCTTTAGAGAACATTTTTTATTTCAAAACTAATGCCTGACATCTCTCTTAGGTATCTTGAATTTGTACAAGTTATTACAATATTAAAAATCTCAGTGTACTTACATGTCCTTTAGATTATGTGAAAGTGTTTCAAGTTATAAATGAAACATTACCTTTTTCGTCAAGTTTTTGTAAACTATCCAGTCATATATGCAAATAATTACATTCTGCAAACGTGTATTCATAGAGCAATTTTGTGGTATAGGAGAAAAAATACAAAATTAGAGTAGGAAAAAATAGACTCTTAAAAAGTCATATCATGTTTGACCAAGTTGCAAAAGTCTGACCAGATTTCTCCTTATCCCTGAAACAATTAAAAGAAACAGCACAAGATATATGAGACAACAGTTTTCAAAACATTGGGCAACAGATAATAAAGGACGGTGATTGCTGAGATATATGGAACAGAGAAGACAAGCCCTATAATTTCCCTAGCTTACTGTGTGCAGAGTTTCCAAGCCATAGTGCAAGGAAGGAGAGTTCAGGATAAGACAACCTTAGGAGATAGAACAGGGAGGTCAAGGAAATTAGTATTTACAAGATGGAATACCTGAATGGAAAGAGCTGCACATAGAGTGAGTTTTGGAGATCTGCACAGGGTTTCCGTCTAGTCTTCAGATGAGTATTCATTTGTACATGCATATAAGGAAACTACCTGAGGCTAGGAAAGAACCATCTGAAAATTTAGAAGTCACAATCCCCAGGACCAAGAATAATTTCTGTTTTCACATACCAAAGTGAAAAACCTCATAATTGATGGAACATCAGATAGAGTATTTAGAAGAGTTTTATATTGGTAGTGGATAAAATTATTCCCAGATTATAAATGCTGCTCTAGTCCTGCCTAATGAAGCTTAAAAACAAGGCCTGAAATAATCAACTGTTTTCAAGTAACTGTCCCAGAACAAAGCTGAAAAATGTACAAATACAAAAATATCCAACACCGAACAGAATAAAATATTCAATGTCTGGTATCCAGTTAAAACTTAATAGGCATGCAAAAAAAGCAAGCAAATACAATTTATAATAAGGAGAAAAGTGAAAACAAAAGAGAAATGACACAGATGATAGGATTAGTAGATAACATAAGTTTTTATTATGGCTATATTCAGTAAGCTAGAAGAAAGATTGAACATGTTAAATGGAGACATAGAGAATATAGATATAAACACAAATTGAACTTCTAGGGATGAAAACTACAGTGTCTGCAATTAAAGTCAATTAGACACTGAAAAGATTAGTGAACTTAAAGACATAGCATTTTAAATTACCAAAAATGAAACACTGAAAATAGATTGAGGGGAAAAAAGATAATTGCATCAGTGAGCTGTAGGATAACTTAAAGTGCCGTAATATGTGATTGGTCTCCTTGAAGGGAGAAGGGGTGGTACAAAAAAAATATTTGAAGGAATAAGGGATGAAAAATTTCCAAAAATAATGAAAAGTATGTACTTATAATTAATTCTAGAGTGCATGGCAGACGTCAAGTTTAAAAATCCTGAAGAAAACAACATCATGGCTCATCATAATCAAATTGCTTGAAACAAATGATAAAGGAAAAATTTTGAAAGTGGCCAAAGATAAAAAGCACATTGTATTGACAGGACCAAAGATAAGAATGACAGCAGACTTTTAGTTTTGTGTAATACCAGCCAGAAAACAATAGAAGAATCTTTAAAATACTAAAAGAACACACACACACACCCCCATCAATTCAGAATTCTATACCCAGCAGAAATATCTTTCATGAACAAAGGTAATTTCACAGTAAAAAAGGTTGTTTTTACATGAAAGCAAAATAAAGACTTTTTGAGATGCTAAAATCTGAAAGAATTCACCACCACCAGACTTGCACTGTAAAAATTATTGAAGTTTTTCACATAAAAGTGAAATTATACCAAATGGATATTTCGATCTAAGCAAAGGGATCAGAAACCCTGAAGTGGTAATTACATGAGTAAATGTAGAAGACTTTTTTGTTCTCATTTTGCAAAGATAAGGGGGTTAATGGTAGGAAGGAGATAGTAAGGGGGAAAAAAGCAAAATTTGGAGGATTATGGATATATTCATTGTCTTGATTGTATTAATAATGATTTCAAAAGTATATGCCTGTGTAAAATATTACCAAATTATACACTTTAATTTTGGGTAGTTTGTTGTATATCAGTTATATATCTCAATAAAGCTATTTCTTTAAAAAAGAATAGTATTTCAGAGTTACTAAATGCATAGGATTCAAGCCTCAGTTCTGTTTTTTAGTAACATCAGCCACCTTTATGTATATTGCTTCCTTTTTTATGAAAATAAGGATAACATTTGACCTTGTGAAAATCTTCCAAACCACAATGGCCCCAATTTTATAAATAAGGGGTATGAGATTAGATTGGCACACAAATTTTTAAATCTAGTAAAAAAAAAAAATCACATCAGATTTCTTTGCCTTTACTTTGACTTTCCTATCAATTCTGATGTAGGTAAAATTTGAGATATTTTATTTAGAAGAGTGCATATTACTATGGTCATTTCTTAGGCCTCATCAGAGTTGGCCTATCTATAGTACTTGATATCATTGATCACTTTTTCCAACCTAATACACTCTTTCCTTGGTTTCCAGGATACTGCATTTTCTTGGTGTCCTCCTACCTCTCTAGCCACTTTTTCTCATTCTTTTTTGCTAATCCCTACTTACCTTCTTAACCTTTTAATATGGCGGTATCCCAGGACTCAGTCCCTCGAACTCTTTTCTATCGTATTCTTTTGCTGATCACATTTTGTCCAAGGATGTCAATACTATTCCTTTTTCAGCCTTTCCTATCTCCATTAATAGCAACTCAGGTCTTCCATTTGCTCAAGCCAAAAACCATGAGTTCATCCTTAGCTCTTTTTCCAGTTTCTCAGGAAATCCTAATATGTCTATAACATGACCACTTTGAACCCAAATTATTTATTTCTTGGCCTCTCTGCTTCTACCCTTGCTTCTCTGCAGTCTCTTCTCACCACAATATTCAGAGTGATCCTCTTCAAATACAAGTCAGATCATGTCACTCATCTACTCAAAACTCTCCAGAAGAGACCACAGTCCTTGTAATGCTTTTCAAGGCTCTAGTTAACATGCTCACACCTTCTCATTACCTGTCTGACCTCATTACTTAGTATCTCCCCGTATCTTTATTTTATTTACATAAACTACCTTGCCTGTAAGGAATGCTCCAAAATTAGGGCAATTGGATTTGCTATTCCCTTTACCAAGAACTCTTTTTCTTCTCTCAAATTTTGCTACTAACTTAATTCACTATTAACTTTCCCACTGGTGTACCTTGCAGATCTTGGGATTTGTCAGCTTCCATAGTTGTGTACGCCAATTTCTTAGAGTAAATTTCTCTATATATATTCACACATGCATACACATACATCCTATTGGTTCTGTTTCATTAGAGAGCCTTAGATAATAGAATTTTTAATGTCTTAAAGGATTCCCTTGCTCTAGACTAGAATAACTTTTGTTTTGTTTAAAATTGTTCATTTTTCTTTGGCTTTCTTCCATCCCCTTCCTCAGTCTTATTGAGACATAATTGACAAAAATTGTGTATATTTAAGGTATGCAATATAATTTGATAGATGTATACATTGTTAAATGATTACAGCAATCAGATTAATATATCCATCACCTCAAATAGTTACCATTTTTGTTGTGGTAAAAACACTCTGGAACTGCTTTTTTAGCAAATTTTAAGTATACAATACAATATTATTAATTATAGTTACCATGTTGTTCATTAGATCCCCAGAACTTATTCATCTTATAACTGAAATGTCCTCTGACCAACATCTCCCCATTCTCCTCACAGACTAGCCCCTTGACAACTACTGTTCTACTCTCTAGCATAGGTGTTTTGAACTAAGCAATGTGTTCTGGTGTCGTCATATCCATTATGCTTTATCTTATATACTTAGAAGGCACTATCAAAAATTTTATAATTGCTGCCACAACATCTGAATGATCTGAAGCATTAGATTTACTTTATGTAGCATTACAGATTTGATAATACATTTTGAAATTTTATTTTATTCTTCTTTATAAGTAGCCTAGAACAAATTGTTTCTATTTAATTAGCAAGTCTGCTTTACTTGGCAGTTGGATATTTATCAGTAATATGGTCGATAAAGTTAACTATTAAGTTAACCATAAAGTTGAATGTGTGATCTTCAGGAAAAGTTTATCTTCTCTGATTTTAATGCCATTATTTGCTTTTAAGTAAAATTGTTTGTATAGATGACTACTGAAAGTAGTCAAAACTCCTATATGCTAAATAATCTACACATTTAACATTTCCCAAATTAATAAAATTATTTAGTGATTCATTTTTAACCTTTTAATTCTAATTGTGTTCTTGTATTTTATGCAGCTCTACTCAGAAAATATATTTGCTTTTTAAGTTAATACAGTCTTCTTTACCCATCAGTAATATTTCTTAAATTCCAATCATGTCATTTTATGTTTCTTACATGTCTGATATGGAATAGTAAAACAGTATTTTATTTAAAAGAATAATATGCTATTGTCATTTTCCTATGGAACAGTACAAAAATATTGTTTTTAACATGTACATATTTAATGTGGTCCAGTTAGTGTTTATATATATTTAGAGTAGACTGAATTAGAGAAGGATTATGACTGATAAAAATTTAAATTATTTATATTCTTCCTAACACCAGTGTGAAGACATTTCTAGCATCTCTCTAAGCAGAACAAGCAAAATATTTTTGTAATTTAGAATATGACGTTGAATACTAATATAGGTAGAAAAGTAGGTTTTTCTACATAATAGTCAGTCAGGATTTCAGTATGCCCAACTCAATTATAATTATACTTAAAACTTCATTTTTATCACACAGTCCAACAATGAATGACCAAACCCAAGCTATTAGCAGTGTTTAGGATACAATGCGGGGGAAAAAATACTGTAATTGCTTAGTTTTAATTTTATGATATATGATTGGGAATTTCTAGAACCTATAACCAAGGCAAATATTTCTGGTATAAGAAAAGGGAAAAGACAATCTTATACACCATAATTATCTTAAAACTGTAAGATAACTAAAAGACAAGTAAAGGATAAAAAGCCCCATCAGCTGCCTAAGATATATAACCACCCAGCAATTTATCCATCATCCTTTGAAAACATATTCATGCCTATTGTAGTCGAAGCTACTTCAGGAAATCAGCATTAAGATGTAACGCTGAAAAATTACACCCCTTAGAAAATCTTATAGAACAATATACAAGATGTCGTTAAAGCTTTTAAAACACATATGGTAAGTATTTTTCAGTTAACTTTTCTATCTAAAGAAATTTTCTTAATCATCTCAAATACAGTGATAAGTATTCTCCAAGAAAATTTTCTATGGAATGTTTTCAAAAATAGTTAAAAATTACATTTTTATGTTAAAACATTTAAACATTTATCAGTAGACTGATTTTTTCATGACATAAAAAATTATGTACATATATGCAAACAAACATTTCTACACAGCTTCAAGATATACTTTTTATATTATATCCTTTTCATAATTTTTAATGTTATGTGTTAATATTTATAGAATTAGAGAAAGTAAAATGATTTTCAGAAGTAAACTTAAATGCTGTTTTATTATATACCAAAGTCAGTTAAAAATTCATTGTGAATATTTGCTAGTGATGACATGCCAGCTAGTTAATATTCCTGTGGAAGAAGTATCTAATATCTAGAGCAAAGGGTGAATTCTTGACTTGTTGCATTAACTTTTTAGAAAATTTTTAATTATTGTGGGTACATAATAGTTGTATATATTTATAGGGTACATGTGATGTTTCAATACAGGCATACAATGTAAATTAATCAAATCAGGGTAATTGGGGTATCCATCACCTCAAGCATTTATCATTTCTTTGTGTTAGGAACATTCCAATTCTATTCTTTTAGCTATTATTGATTGTAGTCACTTGTTGTGCTATCAAATATTGTTCATTCTATCTAACTAACTATATTTTTGAGTTATTTGTTATATTCAATATGCACTGTTCAGCATCAGCCACAATTAAAACAAAATAGAGGTTGGATACTTTAAATGAGCTTAAAAGTTGTATTTCTTTAGAAAGTACTCAGGATAAGTACATGGTCACAAGCATGTTTTAACTACCTTGATATTTACAGAAGGCTTACAGTAATAAATATTTTTAACATCAAATATAACATTAAATAAATAGTTCAAATTTAAATTCAATTATGGTGAGACTTCCATATTTAATATATAGAAATTCTTTCATAATTGAAAATGAATACTTTATATAATAATAACCCACATCACAAAATAATAATTCATTAAAAATAAACCATATCATATTGATGAATTAACAAAGCAACAGGATATTTAGTAATGAAATAATATACTAACATGAAAAAATTTAGACTAGGGTTTTTTAATGGACTTTAAAGTCCATAAGTAAAAATTAAAATAATACTTAAATAATTTGAGGCATTATTTTATCTCAAAAATCAGACTTTTACCCAAATACTAAACTCACTTGTTAAGATCTAATTCATTGTGCTCTTTATATTTTGCTTTATTTGATTCTTTGGTTTTAACTGAGATCAAAGATATTGGTTGATTTAGAATTAGTTTAAGCAATATTATGTGCTAAATAATGTAATAATTGAATTACTATTATAAAGTTTTCTTTCTGTCAATTTGGTGTCAAGATTAAAAAGTCTGTGTTTGCCATCCATCTGTTACTCATTGATCATAGGACATCTGAATCTAGTGAGTGGTCAGTTGTCTGCTCTTGCTACATTGCAGTACAGTCTGGTCTTTCTGAGTGAATAGAATACAGAAATATCTCAGATCCAACACTTGTTCTCCTAGTTCTGCCAAAAAAAAAAAGACAGCTATAAGAATGAAGTTCAAGAAACACCCTTGATTGTCCAAATATACTATTGAACATTTTTATTTTATTCATCTCCAAAGCTATAATTTTTTTTTCTTTTTTTAAAAAACAGAGTCTCATTCTTGTCTCCCAGGCTGGAGTGCATTGGCACAATTATAGCTTACTGTAAACTCAGACTCTTACTGTAAACTAAACTCAAGCTTTACTCAAACTCCTGGGTTCAAGCAATCCTCCCCCAGCCTCCCAAGCAGAAGGGACTACTGGCGCACACCATCACACCTGGCTAATTTTTAAATTTTTGTAGAGACAGGATCTTGACATATTACCCAGGCTGGTCTTAAACTCCTGGCCTCATGTGATCCTCTCTCACCTTGGCCTCCCAAAGTGCTGGGATTACAGGTGTGGGCCACCATGCCCGACCTCCAAAGTTAAAATTTTATAATGATTCATACCTGAAGTAATTCAGTATATCATGTATAAATCATCAAAAATTGTTTTCTGGCCCTTTTATTATTCTACTGTGCAAGCTTTATTTGTTCTTAGCACCTTATAAATAATATTTTCCCACACATTTTTACTTTTTCTAGACTTACTATATTAAAACTATTTTAGCACTGCTTATGTTTTTTCTGTAGTATGGTACAATTATTAATATTAGAAGAGCCCTTTGAAGGCAGAGCTATAATCAGAATATGTTCCCTTCTTTTTTGTCAACATTTTATTTGTTCAGAAAATTATCGGGTTATCTATACATTTTTCAGTGCTTACTACTCAGAAGTGCTAGATGAGCCAGAAATTTGCTGTTTGACCCCAGGGCTTCACTCTTCACCGTGCCCCACCGCCCCCCACCCCCCAGGCTACTGTGAGAGCTTATTTAAAATTCTAAGTTCTCCCCTGGCAGCCACAGTTAGAGCTGCTTTGGCAAACTAAAAAGACTAAGAAAACACATGCAAAGGCTCAATCCTGCTTCCAGTGACCTACATTTGTAGCCAGCTTTTAAAGATGTCATGTGCCTTATTTTCTAGTAAGGAAATAAAGGATAAGATAAAAATGTAAAGAATAAACCCACTCTCCACCTCTCCATCACTAGCTAGTGGGAACCGTTACTACTGTATATAACATTAATATAAACACACATTTGGCATCGATGTTTGTGCAGCAATCAACAAATAAAGGAATTTTGCATGCAGAAACGTTGTCTAAATTATATGGCAAAAATGCCATATCCTGTGATTGGATGTTTACCCTAAAGAATTTGAAATTTATTTGGAATCTGAAGATCTGGCACAAGTCACTTAACCTTTCATATTAACAGAGGGATAATACCCTGGCTACTTTAATCTAGAGTTCCAAATTAAAAATGAAATTACTCAGTTTTGCTTTCTAAATCTTAAAGTACTCATTCCAGGCCTCAAATTTACTTTCAAAAATTTTATTTTGAACCCATAAAAAATGAATGATTGTGAATTCTTAGATGGTTATTGTTATGCTCAAAAGAAATGTGAAAATCTTCAAACTATTATATAGCACTTTATCGTTCTTGAAAAGAAGCCACAGAAAGTCAGAATTGGGAACATTAAAAATAGAGTTCAGTTTTCTTCTGAATACTTTTTATTTTTTCAGAAGAAAAGCTATTCATTCCTTTTGAGAGGGATAAATGACTTCAAAATCTAATAACCAGAGCCAGAAAAGAAAATAAATTTTTTGTCAGTTCCCCAAATTAATGTATTATCCCACTAAATGTAACAGTAAAGGATACCATGAAAGGAGAAAGGCAGCACACAATCAAGGGCCAGATTAAATAGACAGATTTTTATGTACGAAAGGATAACTTTACTGTGTGAAAACCCCAAAGAAGATGGGACTTTCTCTCTAGCTAGTGTTGGGGTGATTCTTCATTGGCCAGTGTTTCTTTCTGAATATTTTCGGTATTGTTAACCAGAAACTGACAATTGCAGTGAGTGGCCTTTAGTTCACCACATCCATCTTTTCAAATTATGATATGTTAATGAAATCAGAGGCCTTTGAAATGTGGTTACAGTTGGTATAATATTCATCTTGCAGTTTGACAGTGTGTCTAAAAGTCTTTGCTAGATTTCAAAAACAGGGTAGATAATATTAAACTGAAGACTTACATTGGAAGTAGAGAATACATTTGAGACTATGAGATGAAGGTTCTTATCTTTATCCTTTTTAAAACACATTATAACATACAGGCTTGCTGTAGAATTAAAGAAACCCTGTTTTTATGCCTTTACCCAGTTGCCTCTACTTCTCAGTAATCACAAAGTAGAAAGAGAATTAATTTTGTTCATGAACACCAAATGTTCCACAGAAAATAATTTTCAAATTTAATAAAAAAATAAAGTGATATCCAGTTCCACATAGTGCCCCACAATACCATTAGGATTTTTGCTTGTAATGTTTTTCATAAGCTGGGTTTATTCTGGAAAAATGAAAGAAAATAACTTGAAAGAAAGAAAACCAGTCACTTGAGTGTTCCTGAGCTAGGAATTTCACTAATCTGGACCTCTTAAGATAATACCTCACACCATTCCTCACTGAGAAGATTTCTTTGACAGCAGATACTCTTGAAACTCTTGAATACTTCTCTTCTAAAAATTTAAAAATTCTGCAACCTCTGTTTAAGAAATAATAATGATAATAAAGATCATCGTCACTATCTTAGCTTCTTTCAAACTAATGTAAATTATATTTAGAAACATTTTAGTTATGTCAGGTTTTTAGAAATTATTTTAGTTCTTATTCAGTACTTAATACTTAAATACTTAAGTACTTAACATTTAATACTTAAAGGAATTTTGTAGAAAATCTTTTGCAGTCATAAGAATCATACAAATTATTGTTTAATGTGTTTGCTTAACAGGGACTATCATCTATCACATTTTCATAAAAACAGGTTAATACACACCCTTGTACAGTAAACATTTACTAAAAGTATTTATTGCACATGGTCTAACTAAACCTGAAAATACCAGGGATTAAGCAGAAAAGTCAGTCTAATTTTTAAGACATTTTATAAAATTTATTTTGACCAAGATATTTCCTATTACAAGGAACACATTGTTTATACATATATATACGTAAGTACAGTAATGTACTGCATAACATTTTAGTCAAGGATGAACCACATATGCAATGGTGGTCCCATAGGAATATAATACTGTGTTTTTACTATATCTTTTCTATGTTTGGATATCTAAATACTTATCATTGTGTTACAGTTGCCTTCTGTATTTTTAATACGTAATATACTGTACATTTTTGTAGCCTAGAAGCAATAGGCTATACTATATGGCCTAGGTATGTAGTAGGCTACATCATCTAGGTTTGTGTAAGTATACTCTATAATATTTGTACAACAACAAAATTGCATCTCTCCTTAAGTGATGCATGACTGTGTATATGTGTGTAAACACATACGTGTACATATAATAAATACATTTATATGCAATATATACACATACATATACATATATACACACACAGAAGTTTACATACTTTTATTAATGGTAGTTACCTACTCAATAGCTCTCTTCACCTTAACTACAGAAGTATTTCCAGGTTATTACCTTATATTAACCCTTGAATATGAGTTGTACTGGTGTACAGTATACCCAGAGCCAGATTAAACACTGATAGCATTTAATATATGAACTTTACTTTGTAAAGGAACCTGCCAAAGGAAAACTCCAATTTTTATGGTTAGAGATATTAATTGATACCAACAGTTCGTTTTTGTCTCTAAGTAAAAGTATGGAATTTTTTATTTTAGCTCTCTTTTTAAGAAATTTGTTTGAAGTAAAGAGAACATTTTGAAATAATATGTAATACAGCTTTTACATTCTCATATAAAATTTATAAACTCTGGATCTTAGCTCAGTATATGTGAGAAAATTAATAAAATTAATATAGACTACATGTAGAGTTATTCCTAGGAACTTGATGGTTTTGATTTTTTATATATGTGAGAAAATAATGGTGAAGCTAATAATATCAGAATGCCAAGAAACTCGGTGCTTTTCCCTTTAAACTCCTTTTAAGTAAGTACCATCCACAGGCAGTATTAAAAGCGTGTGATTGCCTTGGTCAAGACTCGGAGTACTATTTATGATATTAGCAGACATATTGCTAGGACCTAGATAAGGACTTTAAATCTGCCTATACTTCATTTTCCCAACCTCAACTACCAGATTGGGGTAGAATTTTAAGGATTAATTACATATCTAAATTGCTTTGAGATCCTTCTCTGATTGGTACGTTGAAAAAAGTGTTGGTTTAGAATGTAATATTTTTAAATAAATAGATTATGGTTTGTGTTGAAATAAAGGTTGTATTTTTTATTTTTTAGTGTAATTCTTTCCTTTCACATCTGAATATGTAATGCAGATTTCTATTTCCAGTTCTTCATGTTATCCTCCTCCTTTCCTCTATCTTAGTTTAAAAAATGAAGGAAATATTATTCAGTCTTCTCTACACATTCCTGGTTTACATGTTAAAGAAAAATGTGATAGGGATTGACAGAAAAGTATCGACAGCACTATTCTTATCTCACTAGTTTCCTTTTCTATATTCAGATTCATATAAATGATGTACTTGCCAAATAAAAAGGGTTATTTTTATCAATAGCTTAACTCGAGAGTCTTATTAAAAAATTATTTTTATATCAATGCAAAAATGTTTTTCACCCTTCTTATAATAGCAGTAATTTTGCCACCTTTATATTCAAGAAAAAAATCTTACATTACACTAAGATATTTTCTTATTTATACTGAATTCAGTTTAAAATATACATGGGAATATGTTAATTTGCTAATTACTAATCATCAAATCTATAAGTTTTAAAACTTTATTTTACACAACATCAACTGTACTCCCATACCTGACTTCATGCAACTTTATGACACTTTTCTGAATGCTTTTAACAGCTAACTCACTCTTCCCCCACATTTCAAAATATTTTAGATGTAGATAATATGGGGAATATACCTTTAATATATGGATATTCAGGTTAAATGTCTGGCATACTTTTATATTAAAATTATGGCAATCAGTAATATCTTTGGATTTTTTTCTTTTTTCCAACTATCAGGAGATAAACGTTGCCAAAACAAACAAACCAACAAAGTAACATACTTACTGATACATGGATAATGCTTAAGTAGCATTAATTATACAGTTATCAAAACCTGCAAGGATCAAAAGATTTGATTTTTAAGAAGGATTTCTCATGCTGCATGGATTATGTTGCTACATAATAGCTCAGTAGTACTTCTGCTGAATTGTAAAATAGCTTAGAGAAGAGTATGATGCCCATAGTTGGTGTAATGCATTGGTAATTAAGAGGGTGTGAGGTTAAGCTTCATTAACTGCTGAGGGATTGTATCTTTGGTTTTATTATGCCCTAGAGAACATAAAAAGTGAGAAGGGTCAAACTGTTGGAATCAGATTTTGCTTGTGCATCTGCCAAAACAAAGACCACAAAATAATATAGCAGTAAGCACAGAGAGACATGAAGTGAAAAGGAAAGAAATATATTTACAGCACCTTATGGATAAGGATAAATGTGTCTGGTGAAAAAATATATACATAAATACTGGAGTATATTTTGATATTAGAAATTTGTAATAATTTGATTCAAAGATAGTGCCATTTTCTTTATTTATTCATCTTAATTTTCTAACCTGTTTCATTTGATTAAAACAGAATTTTTTTCTTTCCATCCTACCTTCTGTACAGAACTTGTGAAGTCTGCTTATTATTTTTATTTATTCGTGACCCTTGCTACCTAATACTTAATAACTCTAAGCACCACATTGCAGAAAACAACCAAAAATCTGATAATCTTTCTTTTAGAAAAGGCAGATATAACAATACATTATGTTCTGTTTGTGCTCTGGGTTAGAAATCAGAGGCTGGGGATTTTTAAAAGTGTGAGGGAGGACACTGATCTGTGATCGACAGCTGTAATAGTTGAATATTAAAGAGCTTTATTCTTAGCATTCTCTTGAAATAGAGATTTTATCAAAACATTAATTAAATTTTTTGTTTGATTAGAAACAGACATTATAACAAATGGTATATTATAGATTATAGTAGTGATCACTTCTGATAGGGTCAGTGAGTCACAGTAAGCAGGGTGGGTAATGTTGGCATACTTCAAAAATTTTAAGACTTCCAAATATGATAACATATTGAATAAACTCTTATATTATAAATTTCTAGGTATTAAAAGACAGAAGTACCAGAATGTTTTTTTGTCCCCAACCTCTCATTTTCATTGAGTTATTTTCACTTGCATTATGAATAAAATATTGAAACCATTGAGATAGAATTTTTACATAATGGATTTTTTTTCGGAGATAAAGGATGATCTGATGCTGTTGCCTTAGGATCCATTTTCTAGCATAGGTTAATTCCCTACTTCATAAGACTTAAAAAACATACTGCTAATGATTCTTAATTTGTATTGATCAAATTTTTATTTTTGTTCAGATTTTTGGTTAAAAGAATGGTAAAAATGTTGAAGAGTAACCAGGTGTTCACATAGATCTTAGCTGGATAAGTTACTAGCATGATACCATTTATCTGCACCCTAATGGGTTAAAATATTGTTATTTATTGATGCAACACTTAGAGAAATGATAAGAGAATTTTGGCCTACTTGCTAAATACCATATCTTATCAGATCTGAGATGCCATTGCTTGTCAAGTGCATTATTATTAAGTATACCAAAAAGAGAAAAAATCATTACCACATAAACTAGGAGAGAATGTTTCTTTTCACTTAGAATTTTTATTTAATTCGTATTGAAAGAGGTTTCTTATTTTTTAAATCATATCACACTTGTACATAAAAAAGGATGAGCAAAATGTGTAAAATACCCAGAAAACTTCTTCACGTTCAGATTACTGCTGTTCTGAATCACTCTGGCTCATAGTAATTAAAATCCATGTTTTTCACAATTTACATTTTTCACATGATGCTCTTCTCTCTGTCATCAAGAGCACTGGCAACGCAGCACTTCTTAAAAGATACTCCAATATTACACCAGATTTTATTCTAAAACATTAACATCCATTCTGCAAGTATTGTTGCAGATCCGTTCTTGATTTTTAGTATCAGTGGAAGTATTCTAAAAATCTAGGATTTATATTCTTCCTACTTGATCCATGTATGGATTCTGGCTGAAATATTGAAGAATTATACCACCTACACACCAAGAATAATAATCAAGTTTTTATGTACACAGACAGTGATAACTTTGTATCTCCTGCCTGGCTGACAATTATGACATGCTGTCAATTGTAAAATGCATCTTTATTTCAGATATAGTAACATGTAAAGAAAAAAACGAGTCTTAGAATCAATGAAATAAAGTAATTATATGCTTCATTTTTGATTCTGGGTTTTGACATACAGACATGCCTCGGAGATACTGCAGGTTTCATTGTAGACCACTGCAATGAAGCAAGTCAAACAAATTTCTTGGTTTCCTAGGACATATAAAGTTATATTTACACTCAGTTGTAATCCACTAATCGTGATAGGATTATGTCTAAAAAATGTATACGAATCTTAATTTCAAAATACTTTATTGCTACAAAATGCTGACAATCATCTGAGCCATCAGCCAGTCGTAATCTTTTTGCTGATAGAGGGTTTTGCCTCAATGTTGATGGCTACTGACTGATCCAGGATGGTGGTTGCTGAAGGCTGGGATGGCTGTGGCACCAGTTTCTTAAAAGAAGACAACCTGATCTAATCAAATTAAAAAGCTTCTACACTGCCAAGGAAATTATCATTAGAGTGAATAGACAGCCCACAGAATAGGAAAAAATATTTGCTCTCTACACATCTGATAAAGGGCTGATAACCAGAATCTATCTAGAACTCAAAAAAATCAACAAGAAAAAATCAAACAACCCCATCAACAAATGGGCAAAGGAAATGAACAGAAATTTTCAAAAGAAGACAGAAAAATGGCCAGTGAACATATAAAAAAATGGTCAACATCTCTAATCATTAGAGAAATGCAAATCAAAACCACAATGAGATATCACCTAACCCCAGTGAGATTGGCCTCTATCAAAAAATCCCAAAACATCAAATGCTGGCGAGGATGCGGAGAGACAGGAACACTCTTACACTGCTGGTGGGACTGC
>CAUYSK010049137.1:0-10995 GCA_963575035.1 Avahi laniger
AGAAAGAAAGAAAGAGAGAGAGAGAGAGAGAGAGAGAGAGAGAGAGAGAGAGAGAGAGAAAGAAAGAAAGAAAGAAAGAAAGAAAGAAAGAAAGAAAGAAAGAAAGACAAAAATATCTCCAAGTATCCTTAAATTTTTAGTAACAAATCTATCTTTTGTTTGCAGATCTGGTTTGTTTGACTAGTCAGTGCGGGCAGGAAGCATTTTAACAATCTTTTTCAGTCTTTTTTTTCTCTTTTGGCCCCTGCATGGCAGACAAAGCAATTTTAATGCCAGATGGAGATACCTTATACTATTTATTGCTCTGAACTCAAGATTTTGATTTGTTTTATCTGAAACCTAATTATAAACATTTATCTAGTTTTTTTTTTCTTTTAAGATATCAATCTTTCAATGAACTGTTCTATTACCCTAAGCAATTGTTAGTCAGGCAAACTTACATTTATATTAAAAAGGATGCCTCTTAGGTCTAGGGTTGTTGGTTTCCATGGAGCTGTTGTAATTTATAAAGCCATTGATTTAAAAGCCCTTTAAGGCTTATTTTTTTTTTTTTTTTTCAGAAGTGGAGGCTGAGGTCTCTGTCACCCAGGCTGGAGTGGGCTGGAGCAGTCACAGCTCACTGCTGCAGCCTAGAACTCCTGGGCTCAAGCGATCTCCTGCCTTGGCTCTGGACACCATTTATGTCGGCCTAAATATCAAGCAGAAGCTCTCGAAAAGAAAATTGTATTTATTCAGGAATAAGGCATTGCAATGGGAGTACACATGCCATAGAAACTATGTGTGTATTCAGGGAAGTAAATGAAGACAAAGGTTTTTAAATGAAAAATGAGGAGGATTCTGTAATTGTTCTGAGCTAATTATTCTTGGCTACTAGGATCAATAACAAGGATGATACCAGTCCGAGGTCAGACAGGCAGTTGCTGGGCAAATGTCCTCGCAGAAGTATTTATTTTTATGTAAGGTTGTGATGGCCTTTGTGCAGGGCTGTGTTTTTTGCAGTCTTTGTGCATAAGAGCCCTCCCTTCCTGGCTTTTTTTTTTAATACAGTTGGCTCCATTTTGATTCTGACAACATTCACAGCATCAAGATTTAGCCACGGGAACACAGGGAGGAATGGGTGCAGGGGTGCGGCATCGAGAGTTTGTTTTTGGCCATGTTAGGTCAACTCGGCTGAGGCCTTGGACACCTTGTAGGGCAGAGAGAAGAAAAGTGACGGCCAACGCCTTCTGGTCTCATACCGTTAGTGGTTAATCTCAGGAGTCCCATACGCCACCACCTCCCCGACACAGGAAGCAGAGTCAGGGAGATCAAAGGTACACCCAGGCCCTTCTCCTTCCCCAGAGGCCTAGGAGTTTGTTGCTTTGATATTGAGGGGAGAAGGAAGGGAAAACCCACCTCTGATGCGTTTTAAACAAGTGCCTTCTCTGACATGGAATTGCGACCAAAACGTACAAGTGGTCCAAGGAAATGTAAACAATAAAATTATTTTTAATAGTTCTGGACTAGTAATGCTCTCGGCAACCAGCAGAAGCACATTCGGACTATCTCTGCAGGAAGGCATCTTCATTCTAGGCCTTGGGAAACTCAACAAATAATTTATCAAGGGCAAGAAGTGGTACACAGTTAAAGCAAACCAAATGCACCGGGAAACAGCACCATGAGGAGGGAAAAAAAGAAATTGGCCACAAATGATCACAAAAACAGTAAAATTATCAGATGCAGATTTAAAAGTTAGCTATACTTAATATATTAATACATCTCTTTTAAAAAGAGACAACCTGGAATATACTATGAAACAGGGAACAGAAAACCAGAAAAAAATGATAGGGAAAGTTTGAAAAATAACCAAATAGGAATTCTAAAGCTAAAGAATACAATCCCCCCAACCTGCTGGCAGCCGGAACACAATGACAGATTGTACCCATGTGGCTGGGATTGGGAGTGAGGAGGGGGTTCATCATCCCACGGATAACCCAAGACACAAATTTGCAATTAAAAGAGTTTTAGACCACAAAAAAAAAAAAATACAATCCCCCCAAACCCAGTTAACAGGTGTGACTTACATTGGATACAGATTAAAAGAATATTAGTGAACCGGAAGATAGATCAATAAAATGTCCAGAATAAAGAA
The DNA here is from genome assembly GCA_963575035.1 of Avahi laniger. NCBI lineage: Eukaryota > Metazoa > Chordata > Mammalia > Primates > Indriidae > Avahi > Avahi laniger. Next base: position 2,132 of record CAUYSK010049137.1, read on the forward strand.
CAATAGATGAAAAGATTTTTAAAAAATACATGGAAGGGAAATTAAGAGTTATGGTAGGTTGGGTGCAGTAGCTCATGCCTGTAATCAGCATTCTGGGAGGCCGAGGCGTGTGGATCGCTTAAGGTCAGGAGTTTGAGACCAGCCTGAACAAGAGCGAGACCCCGTCTCTACTAAAAATAGAAAGAAATTATCTGGACAACTAAAAATATATATATAGAAAAAAAATTAGCCAGGCATGGTGGCGCATGCCTGTAGTCCCAGCTACTCGGGAGGCTGAGGCAGGAGGATCACTTGAGCCCAGGAGTTTGAGGTTGCTGTGAGCTAGGCTGAAGCCACGGCACTCTAGCCCAGACAACAGAGTGAGACTCTGTCTCAAAAAAAAAAAAAAATAGTTATGGTAGACCAAGTAAGAAGCTTAGCATGTGTAGCTGGAGTTTGAGGAGGAAAAGAGTGCATGAGTAGGATAGAGCGGTATTCTAAGAAATAATGGCTAAGATGTTTCCAGAAATGATAAAAAGACGCCAATTCAAAAACTGAATATCCTCAATCAATGCCAAGAAAAATTAATAAAAAGAAATTGACATATGTTCACATCACGATAAAATTGTGGAGAACCAAAAACAAAGAGGAAACATAGGCCGGGCGCAGTGGCTCACACTTATAATCCTAGCACTCTGGGAGGCCAAGGTAGGAGGATCACTTGAGCCCAGGAGTTTGAGCAAGAGCGAGACCCCGTCTGTATTAAAAATAGAAAAAATTAGCTGGGCAAGGTGGTGCATGCCTGTAGTCCCAGGTACTCGGAAGGCTGAGGCAGGAGGATAACTCGAGCCCAGGAGTTAGAGGTTGCTATGAGGTATGATGTTGCCACTACACTCTACCGGGGCAACAGAGTGAGACTCTGTCTCAAAAAAAAAAAAAGGAAAAATACTCAAATTAGCACCCCCAAAATAATAGATTATCTCTCCCAAGGACTGGCAGTTGGAGTGACAGCTGACTTCTCAACACAAACTTTGGGATACAAAAGACGGAGTGCTAATAATCTTCAGTATATGGAAAAGAAATAACGGCCAATCTAGCATTCCATAATCAACAAACGCATACTTCTACAATGAAGGCCAAGAGAATTTAGACTATGAGATTTCTTATTACGAAGCTTCAATAATTAGAGCAATGTAGTATTGGTGCAGGAATAAACCAAAAGAACAATGGAACTGTACCAGTTATTAGTTTATTTCCTCTAAGCTCCAAATTTCGCACTTCTTTGCCCTATGTATGATATTTGGAGCTAGACCTTATAAACATTTCTCCTTTACTAGTTGGCCAATATTGGTCTTCGCCTGGAGGAACAAGGCAAGACCACCAAGGCCAATGCAGGAAGAAGAGCTATGCTGCTTTTTTCCAATGGACTGTTCTAGCACAGAGCAGCGAGCGGGGGCCTCAGTGTTTACACCAGTGGGGACTAACCAGTGTGGCCACACCCGTCCGGCTGCTGTGGTTCAGCTTTCTGGCAAGTTTTTCCACCAGGAATAAGCTGGATGTTCCAAAGGCAGCCACCCGCTCTTCAGGGAGTTCTCAAGCTCAGAGAACTTGGAGATTGAAGTCTCTCAGCTCCTCCCTTGTGCACTTTCCCTCAGTCCTTGAAGTAGCATCTGCTTTCTGTGCTTACTACCTCTGTACCCTCTTTTGCCTCTCTTAGTAATTAACCATCTTTTTACTAGTTAATAATTCTTTATATTAGGTATTCCTTGTTCAAATTAGTGGTGCGGTTCCTGTCCCCTGACTGAATCCTGACTGTTAATAAACAAAATAAAGAGTGCAGATGTAGACTCGCACGTTTGTGTATTTGCTTAATCACAGAAGTGCCACGATAGTACTGTGGGGAAAGGATACTTATTGTCTACAAATAGCGATAGGTCGATGGAGTAGTCATGTGGAAAAAAGTGAATTTTGATGTATGTCTCATATCATACACAAAGGTCAATTCCAGATGGATGATTTGTTTGTAGAGACACATTCTATAGGATGAATAAATTTTAATATGTTTATACAATTAAATACTATCTGGCAGTAAAAATAAATGATCTACAACTATACTTAATGACATGGATTAATCTCACAAACACAAAGGGTTCCCAGCCTTACATTGAGTAGATAAAAATTGTAAAATCTAAAGTCTACTTTGTTTTGGCTGCCTAGCCTCAAGAGGTTTTTAACACATTAACTGCTGTGTGAGTCATATTTAACTCAGACTAGTTTTGAGCTTGGGGCCTCATGAAGCATGTGTAACTCACATGTCTCTTCACATTGGGAGCTGTGAGAACTATTTTTCAAGTTGCATATAACTCACGAACAGAACACAATAAACGATAAATTTTTCATTAAATTAGAAAGGATTGTTTTGTTGCTGAAGTTTTTATCTTATTTTCATAATAAAACACCATGGCCCTCAAGGAAAAAAATTTTTTTCTGGTGTGGCAGTCGGTGTGTTAAATCTCAGATTCCCATGTGATCAATGTAGAGAAAGTTTTGTTTCCTATTCACCTGTTATACACTGTTATACACCTGCTGTGAGACTAGCCCAGTGCACTGTTTCTGACTTCTTGTTGTCTACCTGTAGACTAGGCTACATCCTAAATTTTTCTAGGTTCCTCTAATCCAACTTTCTCCCGTAGAATTACTAAAAATGGGAACCATTCTGTTCCTGAAACCTTATAAGATGAAACCAGGTGAATTTTAAGAAACAGGTCTCATGCCTGATGTAGGGGCCACTCAGAAAGTTCACCAAACCATCCGTGCCATAACCAGAGACACTCATTCTGCCAACCAGGGCAAGAAGTTGACTGCAAGCCATGAGCAGCTTTCCCCAAGATGTCAGAACGACACTTACCCCAGTCAGTGCCAACTTTTTCACTTGGCAGGATAATGATGTCATCGAAATTCCACAATCAGTAGTTTCTGCTGGTAACTTGACAGAACCTGACCCAAGAGATCCTTGAGTCCACCTAGCGGGTGACTTTGGCAACCTCCCTGATACAACTGTTGCTCACTCTCTGCTTTAATGCAGCCCAGCCATGGGAGGTTAAATGATAAAACTGCTCTATGCTGTCTACTAGTTAAATAAGGAAATATTTGTGCCATTGCTAATACTACGTGCTGCATCTGATAAATTCCTTTGGGGAGGTTGAGACCCAGATACAAGTAAGAAAACAGGCCACATGTTTCAAGTCTCACCTAATTCCCATGATCATTTGATTTGTTCAGTTGGTTACCTTTGATCGGGCACAGTGGTTCACACCTGTAATTCTAGCAGTTTGAGAGGCCAAGGCAGGAGGATTGCTTGAGACCAGGAGTTTGAGGCCAGCTTGGGCAACATAGCAAGACCCCATCTCTACCAAAAAAAAAATTGGTTATCTTTAAGCCTTGGTTCATGGCTCAAAACTATTATGCAAACTGAGATTATCATTTTACTTTATGGTTTTCTTTTTAAACTTTGTACCTGTTACTTGTTAAATGTCTGCAGAAGTACAACTCCTAACAGAATAATGCTGGCCCAGCACTTTGACATGATAGCCAATGCCTATGGAACAGACAAAATTGAACTTAAAAATGGACTCCAGGTAGACCTAGCCTGAGAGCCACTCCTTCCAAATTTCTTGGGTTGCTCAAACATGGTTAAAAGGGTTTTGACAGTGACAGTTAGTCACCAATCACTTCCTTCCATCATGAGACCAGACCAGATCAAACCAGGACACGTCCATCCTGGCATAGAGAGACAATCAAAATCCAACTGCAGGAGATTGGTCAGTGATGCTTTCAGAGAAAGATCTTGATCAAAAGAGGGAAATGTGAAAGTTGTCAGAATCAAAATGTAGTCGCCTGTGTTAGAAACCCTGCCAAATAGAGCGAGGAAAGGCCATGAAGGGAGAGTTCTCATACACAAATGTCCAATAACAGGAAGTATCAGAAAAGACTGCAAAAACTACAACCTTGCACCAAAAAGTACTTTTGTGAAAGCGTCTGCCCAGGAACTGCCTGTCCAACCTCGGACTGGCATCATCCTTGTTATTGATCTTTGTAGCCAAGGATAAATAACTCAAAACAACTATGTGATCCTCCTCATTTTTCCTTTAAAAACCTTTGTCTTCCTTTACTTTCCTAAATACACATATAATTTACTATGGAACATGTATTCCATTGCAATGCCTATTCCTGAATAAACAATTTTCTTTTAGAGACTCTCTGTTTTTTATTTAGGTTGACAAAAAGTTGAATTTGGCCCCTGTTTGGCCCCGTTATGCTCTCACTCTCTCTCTCTTTCTCTCTCTCTCGTGCATTGCACCATCTCTTGCCCTTCAGCTCTCTGCCATGGGATCAGGCAGCAAGAAGTCCCTGGCCAGATGAAGGCCCCTTGACCTTGGACTTCCTAGCCTCCGGAACTGTAAGAAATAAATCTCTGTTCTTTGTAAATTACCCAGTCTCAGGTATCCTGTTAGGGTAGCACAAAATGAAGTAAGACAACATAAAGATACATTCGGACAGAGGCTGAGAGGTCGTCACAGAAGGTTCTCGGGAAGGAAAGTCTGAAGGATGTACTTCCAGCCGAGAGGAAGGGGTCCCACCTGAAGGACCTGAGAGGCAGGAAGCCAGCGGCAAAGCAAGAGGGAGGGAGCTCTGGTGTGGAACGCGAAGAAGCAGTGATTGCATGAAGCAACAACAATAATTTCATTTCTCCTGGATTAAAAAGAGATAGAATTAAGATATATGACAATCTATAAATCAAGAAGGCGTAATGGAGTCGTGTTCTAGGTTGACTACCCAAAGGATCTGTGTTCTTGGTAGGAAGGTGAAGGAATTATTAAATTTATTTTTTTACTTCTTTACAGATTGATTAAGATTTATGTACAAAAAAGTCCCTGTATTAAAAGTGCAGTTTGATCAATTTTGACACACGTATACACTTGTGACACCGCCCCACCATCACAATAATGAACATCTCCATTATCCCCTTATCATGCTTCGCTCCTGCGTTTCCATGATGTCCACCCCCAGACAGCCACCTCTCTGCTTACTGTTACCATAGCTTAGTTTGCATTTTCTATTTTGTGAAAATGGAATCACACAACATATTTTCTTTCTTGTCTGTCTTCTTTAATCAGTATAATTACTATGCAGTTTATCTATGTTGTCGTGTGCGTTAATTGTTCATGCCTTTTTATTGGTGAGGAGGATTCCTTTGTATCGATAAACCAGGATTTGTTTATGCATTCACTTGTTGACGGACATGTGGGTGGTTTCCAGTATTTTGCTGTTACAAATAAAGCTGTTCAGTCAAGTACATGTACTTGAACACACATGTATAAGTGTTTGTATGGAAATGTGCTTTCATTTCTCTTGGGTAAATAAATGCCTTAGAACAGAGTGGCTGGATCATATGGTAGGCATATCATTCACTTTTTAAGAAGCTGTCAATTTTTTTTCCAATATGCTTGTACCATTTATACATTTCCACTAGCAGTGTATGAGAGTTCCAGTTTCTCTGCCTTCTGTCCAACATATGGTATGGTCAGTCTTTCTAATCTTAGCCACTCTAGTGAGTGTGTAATGGTATCTCATTGTAACTTCAAAGTGCATTTCCCTAATAGCCAGTTGTCGAGCATCTTTTCCGTTAGCCATTCACATACATTCTCTGGTGAAGTGTCTGTTCATATTTTCTGCCCATTTTTTCTTTTGTGCCATTGCCACACTTGTAGACTAAGTATTTTTATTTTGGCCATTTTAGGTAATTCAAAAGTCTGTCCTCTGTGCATTTAAAAAATACTTGCATTAAGACATAACTCAATACCATAAAATTCACCCTTTTAAAGTGAACAATTCAGTGCTTTTTGGTATATTCACAAACTTGTGCCACCATCAACTCTATCTAAGTCAAGAATGTTTTTATTACCCCCCCAAAAAAACCCATACCCATTAGTAGTCATATTGCCACCCCACCCCACCCTGCCCCGGCCCCGGAAAATGCTAATCTACTTTGTGTCTTTATGGATTTGCCTATTCTGGACATTTCTTATCAATGGAATCACGTGATACCTGGCTTTTTGTGTCTGGCTTCTCCCAGTTAACATCATGTTTTCAAGGGTCATCCCTGTTGCAGTGTGATCAGTACTTCATCCCTTTTTATTCCTGAATAATGTTCCATTGTATGGATGCGCCAAATTTTGTTTATTCGTTCATCGATTGATAGACATTTCAGTAATTTCCAGTTTTTGGCTATTGTAAATAATGCTGCGATGAACTTGTGTACAAGTTTTCATGCAGACATATATTTTCAGTTTTCTTACATTTATGTACCCAAGAGTGGAGTTGCTGGGTTGCCTATGTTTTGATTGGGTTGCTTGTCTTATTTTTATACTGTAAGAGTTCTTGATGTATTCTAGGTGTAAGTCATTTGTTAGATACATATTTTTGCAAATATTCTCTCCCAGTCTATGGCTTGCATTTTATTTTATTTAACAAGGTCTTTTGAAGAGCAGAAGAGTTTCCTTTTGATAAAGTCCAATTTACCAATTTTTTTTTTTACTTCAGGCTTTTTCTGTCCTGCTTAAGAAATCTTTGCCTAGCCCAATGTCACTGGGGTTTTAACCTGTGTTTTCTTACACAAGTTTTAAAGTTTTGCTGTTACATTTTTTTAGGAGAAGGAAAGAGGAGAGTTTATTAATTTTCCAGCAAATGAGGAGGTTGGCAGACTCCAGTCTCAAGGTACCAACGTCCTGCCTCTGAGCAGAAGTACAGAGCTTTTTAATGGTCTTATTAATACCATAGTCCCATTTGGGGCTAAGACAGTCTCTCCTTTTTTTTAATTTCAGCATATTATGGGGGTACAGATGTTTAAGTTACGTATGTTGCCCTTGCCCTCCCTCCCCCACTAAGACAGTCTCTTGACCTCTGCCCAGGCAATTCCCTATAGCCATCTCCTGTGGCACAAAGAAGAAAGGACACTCCCCTGCCCCTCCCGAGCCCTGGCCTGAGGCAGAGATGTAGGTTTTAGTTATCAAAAAGAGTGAGGGGGTTTTGAAGAGACAGAAAACACTTTTACCCTTTTTCAGGCCATTTTCTCTGGCACAAATTCCCCACTGTCAATTTTAGCCTTCCACATCTATGGGAGGAGGGGCGACAGAGTCATCAAGCTACTTTCCGCTGAATTGGGGCGCTGTTTTAGATGGAAGATGCAGACCATCAGGTGGAAAAGGGCATAAGCAATAACCACGACCGTGAGGACTGACAAAGTGAAGTGGACACACTGTGTGGCCTTGCACACAATGTCCCATACAGGGCTGCGTTAAGAAGGAAACATGGGACCTCGTGCAGATGCTGTTAATTTACATCTCTGATCCATTTTGAGTTAATTTTTGTATGAAGTGATGGTTGAGGTTTATTTTTTGGCTATGGCTACCCAGTTGCTTTGGCAGCAATTCTTTTTTTCCTCTAGTTTTATTGAAATTGTATATTTTTTCAGTGTACAATGAGATGTTTTGATATATGTATACGTTGTGAAATGATTACCACAATCAAGCTAGTTAACATATCCATCACCTCCCATAGTTACTCTGTGTGTGTGTGTGTGTGTGTGTGTGTGTGTGTGTGTGTGTGTGGTGAGAACATTTAAGATCTAGTTTCTTAGCACATTTCAAGTATACAATACAGTATTGTTAACTATAGTCACCATGCTGTACATTAGATCTCTAGAAATTATTTGTCTAGCATAACTGAAACTTTGTACCCTTTGACTAACTAACATCTGCCTCCTTCCCACCCCAACACTGCTTAGTCCCTGGTAACACCATGCTGCTCTCTGCTTCTGTGAGTTTGGCTATTTTATATTCCACTATAAGGAAAATCATGCAATATTTGCTTTTCTGTGCCTGATTTATTTCACTTAGTGTAATGTCCTGAAGAGTCATCCAGGATTTGCAAAAGACAGGATTTCCTTCTTTTTAAAGGCTGGATAATACTTAGGCTAATTCTATATCTTGGTTATTGTGAATAATGCTGCAATGAACATGTGAGTGCAGACATCTCTTTGAGTTACTGATTTCATCTCCTTTAGATATATACCCAGCAGTGGGATTGCTGGATCTTACGGTAGTTCTATTTTTAATTTTTTGAGGAACCACTATGCTGTTTTCCATAATGGCTGTACCAGCAGCAATTCTTTAAAAGATACTCTTTTCCCCCATTGAATTGTCTTTGCACTTCCATTGAAAAATCAATTGGTCAAATAAACATAGGTCCAATTTCTGTGCTCCCTAGTCTACTCCCTTTCTCTGTGTGTGTCTACCTTTATGCCAACAGAAATACTGTGGTCAGCATTGTAGCTTTATACACTCAAAATGAGGTGACGTAAATCCTCCAATTTGATTCTTCTCTTTCAAAATTTTTTTCAATTCTAGGACTTTGCATTTTTATATATGTTTTAGAATAGGCTTGACAATTTTTACAAATTTTTATTTGTAGATTTTGGTTGGGATAGCATTGAATCAGTAAGTCAATTTGGAAAGATTGGCATTTTAACAATATTAAGTCTTCCAACCCGTGAGCATAGTATATCTCTCCTATTTAGTGTTTCCTAAAGATATTGTATATCTTTTGTCAAACGTATGACTAACTATTAATATTTTATATTTTGGTGCTATTGCAAATGATATTGCATCAGCCTAGCTCACAGCAACCTCAAACTCCTGGGCTCAGGCAATCCTACTGTCTCAGCCTCCCAAGTAGCTGGGACTACAAGCATGAGCCACCATGCCTGGCTAATTTTTTCTATATATATTTTTAGCTGTCCAATTAATTTCTTTCTATTTTTGGTA
>CAUYSK010049139.1:0-24615 GCA_963575035.1 Avahi laniger
TCTTGAATCACCTACGGGGTGCCCAAGCTGGATTGATTTCCCTCCACCTTGGGATTTTCCCCACTCTCCTGGAGTCCCCACGCAAGCAGCACCTGGGAGGTCTGGTGGGTAGGGAGCTCGCAGTCTGAGTACCCTTCAGTCTGCTGTAGGGCCCCAAAAGGAAAGGTTCCGTTCCTTGGAGATGCTTCCGTGTGATGGCTAAATTGTCTCTCTGGGCACCCACCGGTAAGGAAGGGGAAGGAGAGAATGGAGTATTATGGCGTCTGCCAATAGGTTCGGGTCTGCACACTGGGAGGTGCCTCGAGGGGGCTGAGAGCCCGATGCTGAGTCCGCAAGAGGCCACTGCTCACTGGCGGCAGCCGTCTCTGGGCTGGTGTCAGCAGGTCTTTTCAACCGCTCAGGAGCCCACCAGCAGTCCGAGATGCAAAGGAGGGGGGAGTTAACCGCTCCACTTACCCTTGTCGCTGGTCTCCAAGCCTCTCAGGACCTTTCTCCTTCCAGTTCTCCTCCGCGACGTCTTCCTGTGGAGTCTCCTGTAGTTTCAGGCACCCTTCCTTCCGACCCTCACCTGATCTATGTTTCTCTGCTAGTTCATTTTTTTCTCTTCTAAAATTTGTCTTTTTTGCGGAGACACTCTGACTGGTGGCTTTTCTTGTCTGCCACATTTTCTTTATTCACTTGGACAGTTAGGTTGAATCTTGGCTATTGTGAGTAATACTACAGTGTACATGGGAGTGCAGATATGTCTTCAATACACTTGTTATATATATTTCCTTTAGCTATATATCCAGAAATGAGATTGTTTGATCATATGGTAGTTCTATTTTTAATTTTTTGAGGAACTTACGTATTGTTTTCCATAATAGCTGTACTAATTTACATTCCTACCAACAATGTACATGGGTTCCCTTTTCTCCACATTCCTGTCAACAGTTATTTTTGTCTTTTTGATGCTAGCCATTCTAATAGGTATGAAGTGATATCTCATTGTGGTTTTAATTTGCATTTTCCTGATGATTAGTGATGTTGGACATTTTTTTCATTTAGCTATTAGCCATTTGTAAGTCTTCTTTTGAGAAATGTCTATTTAGGTTCTTTTGCTGTTTTAAACTTGGGCTTTTTTTCTTGCTATTGAGTTGTTTGAGTCCCTTATATATTTTAGATATTAACTCCTTATGAGATACATGGTTTGCAAGTATTTTCTCCCATTCTGTAGGTTGTATCTTCATTTTGTTGATTGTTTCCTTTGCTGTGCAGAAGCTCTTTAGTTTTTTTTTTTTTTTTTTGAAGCTCTTTAGTTTGATGTGATCAATTTGTCTATTTTTTCTTTTGGTGCCTGTGCTTTTGGGTCATATCCATAAAATCTTGGCCCAGACCAATGTCACAGAGCTTTTTGCCTGTGTTTTCTTCTAGTAGTTTTACAATTTCAGGTCTTATGTTTAAATCTTTAATCCATTTGAGTTGATTTTTATACCTGACATAAGATAATGGTCTAATTTCTTTCTATTGCATGTGAATATCCATTTGTCCCAACACCATTTACTGCAGAGATTGTCCTTTCCCCATCATGTGTTATTGCAGCTTTATGAAAAATCAGTTGACCATAAATACATGGGTTTATTTCAGGGCTCTCTATTCTGTTCCATTGGTCTATATGTCCGTTTTTATGCCAGTACGATGTTGTTTTTTGTTTGTTGTTTTTGCTTTTGTTTTCTTTAGCTCAAGTCCAAGGAAGTGATACCATGTTGTTTTGATTATTGTAGGCTTATAGTATATTTTGAAATCAGGTAGTGTGATGCCTCCATCTTTGTTCTTTTTGCTCCAGTTTGCTTTGGCTATTTGGGATCTTTTATGGTTCCATATGTATTTTAACATTGTTTTTCTGTTTCTGTGGAAATTATCATTGGAATTTTGATAGGGATTGCATTGAATCTGTAGATTTCTTTGGGTAATACAGACATTTTAACAAAATTAATTCTCCCAGTTCATGAACACAGGATATCTTTTCATTTATTGGTGTCTTCAGTTATTCTCATCCATGTCTTCTATGTACACATCTTTCACCTCCTTGATTAAATTTATTGCTAAGCATTGTACTTTTTTATAGCTATTTTAAAAGGGATCGCTTTCTTGATTTGTATTTCAGATAGTTTATTGTTAGCATATAGAAGTGCCACTGATTTATTTTTTTGTGTCAGACAGGTAATACGACAAGTTGAGGTTTGAGGGAGGCATATCTCACACAACAGAGTGAAACCCAATCATCGTGCTTATAAACTACAAAAGGAATCTGCTACTGATTTTTATATATTGATTTTGTATCCTGTTACTTTCCTAAATTCATTATTTCTAACAGTTTTTTATTGGAGTCTTTAGGGTTTTCAAGATATAAGAACCTGTCATCTGCAAACAGAGACAATTTAACTTCTTCTGTTCTGATTTGGATGTCTTTTATTTCTTTCTCTTGCCTAATTGTTCTGGCTAGGTCCTCCAGTACAGTTGGCCTTTTGTATCTATGGGGGTTTTGTTCTAGGACCCTCCTGGGATACCAAAGTCTGAGAATGCTCAAGTTTCTCATATAGCACAGTAGGCCCTCCATGTTTACAGATTCCACATTGGGGATTCAACTAAAATATGTACAGTTGGCCCTTCCTATCCATAGATGCAGAACTTGTGGATTTGGAGGACCAAATGTACTATGTTGAATAGAATTGGTGAGAGTGCAGGAAAAAGGTCACGCAAGCACATAGTGAGTTGGTTGCCACCTGTAAGGCAAGAGAAGAGGCCTCAAAATGAGACCTACCTACCTTGGTGGCACCTTGATCTTGAACTTCTAGCCTCCAGAACTGTAAGAAATAAAATTCTATTGTTTAAACAAAAAAATAAATAAATAAATAAATAGAGAAGAAGTGAGACTGGGCATCCTTAGAGGAAAAGCTTTCAAGTTTTCACTGTTGAGTATGATGTTAGCTTTTCGTATACAGTGTTTATTATTTTGAAGTAAGTTTTTTCTAAACCTAATCTGTTGAGCTTTTATCATAAAAGCATGTTGAATTTTGTCAAATGCTCTTTCTGTATTTACTGAGATGATCATGTGGTTTTTGTCTTTTGTTCTGTTAATGTGGTGTATCACATTTATTGATTTGCATTTGTTGAACCATCCTTGCATCCCAAGGATAAATCCCACCTGATCACAATGAATGATCCTTCTTATGTGCTATTGAATTTGGCTTGGTAGTATTTTGCTGAGGATTTTTAAAACTGTATTCATCAGGGATATTGGCTTGTAGTTTTCTTTTCTTGTAGTGTTCCTGTCTGGCTTTGGTATCTGGGTAATGCTGGCCTTCTGAAATGAGTTTGGAAGTATTCTCTCCTCTTCAGTTTTTTGGAACAGTTTGAGAAGAATCTCTATTCTTTAAATTTTTTGGTGGAATTTAGCAGTGAAGTTAGCAGGTCCTGGATTTTTCTCTTATGGGAGCTTTTTGATTACTGATTTGATCTTCTTACTCGTTATTGGTCTGTTCAGATTTTCTACTTCATGATTCAGTTTTGGTAGGTTATATGTTTCTGGGAATTTATCCATTTTTTCTACAACATGTTTATAGTTTTTCATAGTAGTTCTTATCCTTTGCATTTCTGTGGAATCAGTTGTAATATTTCTGCTTTCATTTCTGATTTTATTTCAGTCTTTTCTTAGTCTAGCTAAAGGTTTGTCAATTTTGTTTAGCTTTCCAGAAAACCAACTCTTAGTTTATTGATCTTTTTATTGTTTTTCTAGTCTCTGTTTCATTTGTTTCTACTCTGAGCTGTGTTATTTCCTTCCTTCTGCTGACTTGGTTCTTCTTTTTCTAGTTCCTTGAGTTGTAATGGTAAATTATTTATTTGAGATCTTTCTTTTTTTCTAATATAGATATTTTCACTATAAACTTCCCTCTTAGAACTGCTTTTGCTGTGTCCCATAAGTTTTGATAAGTTGTATTTTCATTTTAATATTTAAAAATTTTCCTTTTGATTTCTTTTTTGACCCATTAGTTGTCAGGTGCATGTTGCACTTGCCACACATTTGTAAATTTTCCAGTTTTCTTCCTGTCATTGATTTTTAGTTTCATACCATGTGATCAGAAAAGATACTTGATATAATTTCAGTCTTCTTAAATTTGTTCAGACTTGTTTTGTGGCTCAACATATGATCTATCCTGGAAAGTGTTCTGTGTACTCTTGAAGAATGTGTATCCTTCTGCTGTTGATGAGAATGTTCTCTATTTGTCTGTTAGAACTCCCAGTGGTTGCCTAAAACCTCATTGGCCACCTGTCCCACTCTGCCCAGGCAATAGGGCCTGACCTCTCCTGCTCTCAGTCCCCATCATCCTACCTGACACCTCCTCGGGGCTCATTGCCCTTCTTTCTGGGATCTGCACTAATTACTTTCCCTTTGACTCTCTGCTCTCCCAAGCCCGAAGCATGCTTTTCTGTGTTAGGAGGCATGGAAACTACTTATCTATGCCCTGAGTTCTGTATGGCTAAGTACCTAAGCTTTTGTAACCCAAAAACTAGGATAAAACTTTGTTTTTTTACCTTCTGTTCTCTTTTATTTCCAGGGCAATGTGTACAACCTAGCTATCAAATAGAGAGAAATGGCATAAAGGAGAGGGAGTGATAAAGGAAATACCAAGGAAAAATATACATTAATATATATATGTATGAAACATCAAAACAAAACACAAAATCCTTTGTGGTAGGCATAGTGGACTCGTATTTTTGCTTCTGTAATGTGTATATAGATATATATCTTATGTATTTATTACAGCATACACATACATATATAGTAATTAACAAATTTGAAATAATTTTTCACTGAGCCTGTTCCACATTCTAGATTCACTCGCTTTTTATTTATTTATTTATTTGCTTCATCTGTTTGTATCTTTCTTCTTTTTTCTTCTGATACCATTGGTATACACTTTTCTTTTAAACTTAACAGAGTTTCATTGAGCAAAGAACAGCTTGTGAATCAGACAGTCCCCTGAACCAGAATAGGTTCAGAGAGACTCCTACGTCTCTTAGATTCACATGCTTTTTTTTTTTTTTCTCACAATATGTTACCCAGGCTAGAGTGCAGTGGTGTGGTCATAGGTCACTGCAACCTTGAACTCCTGGGTTCAAGTGATCCTCCTGCCTCAGCCTCCCAAGTAGCTGGAACTACAGGCCCATGCCACCACGCCTGACAGATTTTTCTATTTTTTGTAGAGACAAGGTCTTGTTATGTTGCTCAGGCTGGTTTCAGACTCCTGGACTCAAGTGATCCTCCCACTTTGGCCTCCCAAAGTGACAGATTTACAGGCGTGAGCCACTTTGCCTGAGCTCACATGCTTTTAATTGGAGTTTATGAGAGATGATAAAGACAAAAGGGATTTCAACTATTTTGCTGTAATATATACATCTAAATGAATGTTTCCTCAAAAATTGTCACCTCAGGCTACTATATATTTATTCCACTGATATTGCCGTAGCCCTAAAGATTTCTGGACTTGTTTTTTGTGTTTTTTTTTTTTTTTGAATTGTTCTCATTTTATAAACCATAATCTGAAAATGTCAGTAGTAAATTATTATTAAACCCAGCTCCCATCCTCCTGATAAAGGTACAGCCCAGGTTGATCCATTTACTGCTAAACTGTATTTAACTTTTGATTAGTCATGAACTTGTTTTTTAGAAGCAGTAGACTAAGATTTTCCGTTCCTTAAAACCATTTAAATGAAATTCTGAAAAGCTCTGAAGTTGATTTTTCTTTTTTGTGTGTTTTGAAGTTGAATTTTAAAGAAAAGCTCAAAAATTGTTTTAACAGCATCACTGAAATAAATCTATAATTGCCAAAGTAATTACTCTGAAGCAATCTGTTATTTGGATAAATATGTGTTGATAATTTACTTTAAACCAATGGTTCTTAAGTTGGGAGGATTCTGACTACCGGGGGACACTTGGCAATTTCTGGATATATTTTCGATTGTCTCAACTGAGAAAAGACATGTTCCTGGCACTATTGGATAGAAGCCAGAGTTGGTTCTAAATATCCCATGGTGCTCAGAACAGTTGCCCACAACTAAGAATTATCTGGCCCAAAATGTCAATACTGTTGAGGCTGAGAAATCCTGCTTTAAACAAATTATCACTTTATAGTCATCTCTCACATTTTAATACTTTTAAAAGTTTCTAGTCGCTTTCCTCCAGCCTCTGCTGTACTCAATCATTGGGAAGGAACAAACTTAAGCACCCAAATCTTTCTGTCCAGCACTTGGGCTCATGACGTCTTTGAGGCTTTTTCTGCTTAAGTACAGAGGGTGAGAATGGGAGGGAGAAACCAGTTTCAGTAAGAGAAACAGATGGAGCGGGGAATACCAGGACATGCATGCATTAATATCTAGGTGGAAGTTCCCCTAGCAATCTTTGAATTCTTACTAATTTATCTTAGCTCAGGATGTTTTCCTCCCTAAGACTTCTTCGTGCCTTTCTAATCAATCGGGGTTGGCTGCCTTTTCCTTTTCACTCTCATGCTGCTCCTGCTCTCTGCCCTTGACAGCACCTTCTGCATTTGAAGGCGAGTTTCCCTTATTAGTTTTCCAATAAACAATTATAATTTCTGTGGAATAGCTTGATTTCTCTGTCCCCCTCTCCTCTCTGAGTCTGTACAAGGGTAAAGTTTCTACCCCTCACCCCGCCAAATATGAGGCCAGACGTATCTTTCTACATGATGGTTAGCTGTTTTGTTTTTACCCTGCGGTCCCCAGTTCTACTACAGAGCCCCATCCCTGTGCTGACCCTTCCTAAACCTCATTTCAGATTGTGTGTCCCTAAGCAGCATTTAGACAGTTCTATTCGTCCAGGTTTGTCCCTGATGTGTGATTCCCAAAGTAGAGATGGGTAGGGAGTGTGGAACCCTCCAAATATCAAAAGAGAAAGGGAAAAACCATATGGCTCTGTTCCCAGATTATAGACATGCCCTAGGAAAGCCATATGCTGACTCCACCACTCCTTTCCCTCAGGGAGAATGTCCCCAATGTATTTTTCAGGGTTTGGATAAATCCCTACATTTGAGGATCCACCTGGAAATGACTGGCCATGGTTTTAGATTTCTGTGCTCCTGCCAGATACTTCTAACCGCAGGCAACTCTGAGGTCTCATGGGAGTTGAGAGTGAATTCCAGCAAGATGTTCTCCCAAATCGGTTCTGCCTTCTAAGCACTGTTGAGACAGAGAGCAAAGAGGAAAAAGTGATCAGATGCCTCAAGTGCACTCTCTGTGCTCTGGGGTTAGGTCTTCATTGTGCTAACTTAAGCAGTTCGTGGCTTTGAATAGTCTCCGAGTAATCTGCCCTGTGGGAAGGGCCTTCTACTGAATACATGAGAACAGGCATATTTCTCACATTTGGACTCGACATCTTTAATTTGGGCCCAAGGAAGCTAACCTGGGCAGATTAAGTTCCTTCTTTACCAAATGACCAAGGCACCATCTGGTATTGTTAAAATCAAGGGTCAGGATTCATGGGGCAATTGCAGGTGCTGGACAAGGAGGTGTACCAGCACCAGCACGCCATCAGTGAGCTCCTGTTTACTCTAATCCTGCCATACATTCTTCAGGCCTTTGGAGGCAGGCTGAGCTCTGACAGGGGGCCTTCTCTCTACCTCCTTGTCTCTTCCACCCTCAAGGAAGGTGTGGTGATTAGTCTACTGCCTTATAGTCTAAAGTAGCCCCAAATTCTGGTCACTACTCTCTTGTTTCTTGTGATTACCTTCTTTTCAATCTCTCCACAGCTTTGTTGCTGGACTCTGATCTCTAAGAACTACTAAAAATATAGTCAGTTAATGTTATGGTGCAAGCACTTCTCTTTTTCGTCTACTTATTTCTTTTTCGCCATCAAGGGCTCCGGGGCTTGGATATTATGCTGTTAATTAGTACTTCTTCTTCTTCTTCTTCTTTTTTTTTTTTTTTTTGTGACAGAGTTTTACTCTGTCACTCGGGCTAGAGTGCCGTGGAGTCAGCCTAGCTCACAGCAACCTCAAACTCCTGGGCTCAAGCGATCCTCCTGAGTAGCTGGGACTATAGGCATGTGCCACCATGCTTGGATAAATTTTTTTTCTATTTTTAGTAGAGATGGGGTCTTGTTCTTGCTCAGGCTGTTCTTGAACTCCTGACCTCAGGCAATCTTCCTACCTGGACCTCCCAGAGTGCTAAGATTATAGGTGTGAGCCACTGGGCCAGCCAGTTAGCAGTTCTTTAATGTGGTCTTACAAGTAGATAATTTCAGGCAATTAAGTCCTCTTAGAGTCTTCCCAAAAAGAGACAAGGACCTCTCTCTTCTGTCCTCTGTTTCTCATTTTGTAAGTGGCCTACATTGCCCTTAGCAGCAGGATAAAATATTACCCTGGTTTGGAGTTTTAAGTCTGTACTTCATTTCTTGGATAGCGTGAGTCTGCCAAATTAAAACTCTTGAGCTCTAATACTTCCAGGGCTCTGTGGATGTTACCCCTAAACCCAAATCTTTTTGCTCTGTTCAGTCTTGATCTTCCTGTGGACAGCAACATATCAACCTGATATTTGGTGCCTGCTTGCTTAGGGCAATGTTGAGTCAGCACTTTGAAGATGCTGGAGTTCAGTCCAGTGAGTCCATTTTTCTCCCAGTGCCTCCTAGGTCTGAGCAAACAACTTTAGCAGTATTGTCCTATTCACTGGCTTGCTGCTCTTCCTTGGAGAAATTGCAATCTAATGATCATAGTATGCAAATATTAAGGAGATTTCTGAACTTCTGAAGTATAATACCAACTTCTCTAACTTATGCATTGGGAAATAGAGTGGGTGCTTGTCGGAGAACAATCTGAACTCCAAACCACTTGTGACCCATCATTAGTGCCTCAATCCCTTGATGATATCTCTCCAATCTTCTGGCAATAGTTTAAGCAATTAATCAACTCTCTGTTCCAGCTCTCTGCTCCTTGAAAAGTATGTTTGAGCATAATTCAGCAATCTGTTACAGTCCCAGAGGGCATGCTTCTTAGAGGCACCAGTGACCTCAATGACTACACCTCTAGAGTATTCCATCAACCTCTAGTTTCTAAGACTAGTTTCTAGTTTCGAAGACTCATACTTAGAAGACGTCTGTTATAAGACATCTGTCTTATGACCCAGCCAAGGTTCAAAAGCCTCTTTACCTGGCCCTGATGTACCCTCTCCTGAAAGTAATATCAGGATTAAATAATAATTTTCTCCGGTAGGAGAAGGAATAATTTCCCTAGGTAAGGGATGTTCTGGCGACATGCTTCCCTTGCCGGCTGACAGGCCATGTTTGGGCTATGGGGCACTTCCACTAAACCCAACAGGTCAGGCCATGCTCAGACCTCCTACCCCAAGGGATGAGGCTATCCTTTGAAGCAGGGATATATCAAGGGATAAGTTTGTGGATCATTTTTGAGGGTCTTCCTCCTCCATCCAGTTCTATAGAAACCATCTTGTATGCAGTAGTCTGGTGAGCTTCATACAGTCCCCACAGGGTAACATTGGTGTCCAGTCCATCACTGTCTCAGCTTACGAGGAAATTCTCAGCAGTTTGTGTTCAGTCCCAGAAGGTAAAGGGATCAGGTTTTACTGTTGTTCCCATCTCTAAATACTTCCGGTGGGCCTACAAGTATTAAGGACTGTTGGACGGCAGGTTATCTGCAAGCAGCACATCAGTGAGAAAGGAGTTCCTACTCCAGAAAGCTGGGGATAATGGGTCCCTTTCATACCTCTATAGTCCTTCATCTCTTGCTTGCTTTGATGACATCTATTCCTGCCACATCCTGTTTAAGTTCTTCCTCTGACTACCTTCCCCACTTCCTCCATCTCAGTCTTATGTAGTCTTTGGGTTTGGAGAAACCAGCTTTCTTTGCTGCCTGTGAATATTTCTGACCTGTGTTAGACTGGTTTCTCTGAGTCTTTGTGCTTCAGTGAGGGCTGGGGAGGGGAATGGCCTATGTGGAGCTAGTGAAAGAAAAGAGGATGAGGAAATTGCACAGAAAACAGAACAAAACTCTGAAAGGTAACACTGCCATATGCCTTATAGAATTAGAATCGTTCACTCTGATTCTGAATAACTTAAAGAGCATTATTTCAGCAGTTTAATTATGACAATAATGGCTTGAGGTTTGGTATATCAGTGGTTAATGTGAGGCGGGGAAAGTAACCTTTTGCATGGTCTAAAACACTCATACTAAGGGAAGAATCATATATAATCTGTTACATACCAACTCTTAAAAGTAGCGGAGTTTTTTCTAGATTTGTTTATAAACTGTCATTCAGCTAGATAACGGATTTGGCCAAATGTTTTCCAATTAAATTGGCACATTTTATCTCTCTAAATTATAAATGGCTGATTTCGATTACATGTTCATTCTTTATCAGATTCTGTGCCACAAACTTTATAATATTGTCTCATTTGGTCCTCAAAACAACTCTGAGTTAGTTTGTTTTATCTTGGTAGGTTACGGAGTTCCTGTTTTACGATGAAGAAATTGAGCTGTAATTTTGCCCAGAGTCACCCAGCTGTTAAGTGATGGGATTCTTTGTGATCCCAGACGCCCTGCGCATAACCCTACATCATACCTTTGCTATAGAAATGATCCACTAGGAAAGTAAGAGTCTAGGCTGACTCTGGCAGGACCCTGGCATCACAGCCAATCTTGAGTCTGAACTCAGCTCAAAGACCCAAGATGTGTCAGATCAGAGCCATGCTGCGATGCCTCCCTGGACTTGGAAAGATCCTTGGAATGGACACTTGAAGAATTTAGACAAAATCCCTGTTTTATGTGCATGTGTTTTCGTGTATGGGTGCTTAAGTAAGAATGTTCCAGTAAATGTGCAGCCCATTTCATTCTTTCTTTTTTAGATAGGTAAAATATCCATGAGCCAAAACCCCACAATATAAGGTCTTTCTTCTATCCCCTCAGCCCAATTTGTGCCCCATTCCCTTTTCCATGTCTACTTTTTCAGAGTTCCTTTTATACCAATATGAATAAATGTAAATTTATATTCCTATTCCTTTTCTCCTTTTCTGTATATAAGGCAACCATCCTTAAATTCTGTACTTTCCTTTGTTTTTTTTCACGTGGAGATTTACCTTAGAAATCTTTTCATACATGAAGAGGTTCTTCATTCTTATTTACAGTGGCACAGTATTTCATGGGTTAGATGTATTATCATTTATTAACCGGTTCTCTATTTATAGACATTTGGGTTGTTTCCAGACTTTTTCTCTTACTAACTGATGCAACAAATATACTTGATATATGCCATTCTGTATTTATGTGCGTATACTTATAGGGTCAATTTCTAGAAGTAGGATTGCTAGGTTTAAAAATATGCATTTATAATTTTGACCAATAATGCCAAATTGTCTTTACTAAGGATTATACTAATTTGTACACCCACCAGTAATAAATGAGGACAGAGAGTTTCCCAACAGTCCTACCAACAGAGTTAACACCTGTTTGGATTTTGGCCCATTCAATAGATAAAAAATATTGTAGATTTCTATAATTAAACTTACACAACTTTTCATATGAGGAAGAGCCTTTTTATATGTTGTAGTTCCTTCTCTGTGAACTTTGCCTATTTTCTTCTTGACTTATAGGTCTTTTATCAATTTCTGGAAGCTCTTTATACATTAGAGAGAATAGCCTTTGTCTGTGATATGAATTGAACATGTTTTTTACTGTTTGTCCTTTATGGTTAAATTTGTTTACCTTCTCTTATGTCTTCAGAATTTTAAGTCAGTTAGAAAGGCCTGTCCCACTCCAAGGTTATAAAAGTCTTCTCCCATGTTTTCATCTGATGCTTTCATGGTTCTATTTTTCTTAAGTCTTTGATGTCTCTGGAGTTTATCTTAGTTTATAACATAATGCTTGGATTGAACTTGTTTTTCAGAAGGCTATCCAATTGTACCACTCTATTTATTGAGTAAGAGCTGGTAATTTAGTGCCCACTGATTTGATGTGCCACCTTTATCATATACCATATGTCACATATATATTTTATTTTATTTATATAATAAAATAGCTTAGAATGCTTTAGGAAAAAGTATGAATTTTCCTGTGGCAAACCTAAAGGATCTTGTAAATTGTGGTAAAATATACTTATTATTTTTACTATTTAATTTATATTTTAACTTAAATGGTTACCATTTTAACCATTTTTAAGTTTGAAATTCAGTGACATTAAGTATATTTACACCCCTTCCACCATGTGAGGACACAGTAAAAAGGTGCCATGTATGAGAAAGTGGACCCGACCATGCTGGCACTCTTATCTTGACTCTCTCAACTCCTAGAACGGTGAGAAATAAATTTCTCTTGTCTATAAGCTAAAAAAAAAAAAAAGTTGTTGTGCAAGAATCACCACCATCAATCTCTAGAACTTTTTGATCTTCCCACCATATGCTTTGAATCAAATATACCAGTAATTTTATGACACACCATCCATGTGTAAGGTGTACATTGATTCTAGAGATATTAAAATATGAAAAAGTATACATCTTAGAATTAGTAAAATATAGTTCTAAATCCCCAAATGTATTTTGTATATTTCTGGATGTTCTATTCCATTTGTTTGTCTATGTGCCAGTGCTACACTGTTTTAATTATTGAAGATTTATATAATATCTTTTAATACATAACATGGCTAATTTCTCCTCACTGGTCTTTTTATTTTTTTTTTCAGAAGACTTCTTTTTTCTGATTATTCTTGTCTTTCTGTCTAGATAAACTAAGCAGCTTCTCCTTGGCTCTCACGGATCTTTCCCTCCCACTTTCTGTCTCTATTCCGTTTAAATTGTAAAAATGCACACATAGAAAACCTTACTAAGCCCAAAGGTGAGCTCTAAGTCTAGGCCCAGTGTACCATCTCTGAAAGTTTGCGTATCTTCTCAACTTTCTTCTCCTGGGTGTTTACTTTAGCATTGCCATGGTACGTACAGTCCCTTCCTGGTCTGTGTTGTCTCCATAAAAGGGAGATGTTCCTATGAAAGTTCTTAGAATCATTTGCACCTTTTCTATCTTATACATAGAATGTCAGCCTTTTTCAGTGAAGTTAGCAGTGTCCCTAGAAGGATGGAAAGTCTGAAATGCAACTGCATCAGATTTAAAATGATTCACTAATGCATTTGCCCTCAGTGGAAGTTTGTTGTTTTGCCAGTTATTAAATTTTTAGCATTTTAATATTATATTACTATAAGCTTGCCTTTATTTGCATTTATAGAACATAAACTCATTTCTGTTTTGTTTTACTGAAGAACCCATTAAAAGAGCTAGTAAATCCTGTGGAAAATGGCCTTCAGCGATCTTACATCGAGGACTGTACGTCTTTACGATAATTGGATCAAAGATGCTGGTGAGTAACCAAATTTCCTAATTGAGGCTCATCCTTCTTTTTTATGTCATATTCCCACATTTAATAGGGTTTCATTGGAACAGAATGAGAGACGTTGCAACTTAACACCCCCTTATTACTAGTTAATGAAGCGGAAGTGTCAAGGGTTTCATTACATATGTAATGACATATATAAAGATGGAGCTACGCAGATGGTCATTATAATGTTTACAGTAGGGAAAATAGTCTAAATATCCAGTGAAGGGAACTGGTTAATAAATGATGGCAAGTTCCAGCTTAGTAGCCATTGAAAGTGATTTTGGAGAAACAGTGTTCTTTGGCTTGATTCTTCCCTAATGTTCCTAAGGGAAATTACAGTTACTGCCAGCAGCAGCTCTGTCCACGGAGATTCCTGAATGAAAGAGCTGTAGCCCACAGGAGTGTATCAGAAAGAGCAGGGAGTGATTGCTTGGGACATCCATAAGTGATTCCGGATGCCTACTTTCTCTCCTTGTTCATTAAAAAAAAAAATCAATGTTTTAGAAGAGCATTTAATGCCATAGCAAGAAGTTTAAAATATGTTAAATGAAAGAAGGTTATAAAATACCACATAAATTTTTTTCATAGGGGTTAGCTGTTATCTCTGGGTGGTAGGATTATGGATAATTTTTATTTACTTATCTATGTCTATAGATATTTTAAATCACAGCAAATGTATATTGCTTTTATATAATTATTTTAAAAAATTTGAAAGTAGAACAAAGGTAAAATTTTAAAAATAGACAACAATTCAGAGCATTTTAGAGCTAAGATGGATCTTAAATATCATTAAAACTAATGCAGCATTTTAGAGTTGAAGAAACTGAGACCCAGAGATGTGACCTACCCAAGGTCATGGTTAGGTGATGGCAGAAAAGACTAGAACCTATGTTTTTTGATGATTATTAGTATTCTGGTATTTAACATCTAAATTATTTTAAGTTATTGAATTATAACATACCATCATCACCACTTTAGATTGGTTCTTTTTTTTTTCTTTTTAAAGAAGCAAGATCTCACTCTCAGACCCTGGAGTACAGTGGTGTGATCATAGCTCACTGCAGCCTTGAACTCCTAGGCTCAAGTGGTCCTCTCACCTCAGCCTCCTGAATATCTTTGACTATAGGCACAAGTCACCATGTCTGGCTAGATTGGTTCTTACCTATTAACCAGAAATCACATGTCCACCAAGTTCAGGACAGAAAAAATACCACTTCTCATATCTGCCACATTTGAAATTATATTAAGATTCCAATTTACAATGATTTTAGCAAAATGATACTGTTTGATGATTGGCATCTTTCTCAGTAAACTGCTAAAGACCAATTTTATTTCACCAAAAACGTTCCCAACAGTTTTGCCCTTGAAAAATGCCAAGGATCTTTGTAAATATCCTGTAGATAGAGGGACTTCACTCTGGTAGGGGATGGAGAGTGATTATTTCTTATTTTCTTCTTATTTTTTTCTTAGTTTTTCAACTTATGTAATGATACAGGGAACATATAAGTTTCTGAAGGTTTACAGTAGTTCTCATAAATTCAGTATTTAATTTAAATGATAATATTTTTAATTGTTTTCAAAATAGAGGTCCACCTTGCTACCTGAATTCTCATTGTTTGCACTTAGGAACCAAGTAGATTTGGATACAGTTTTTGAAATAGAGCTGTATGGAAGAACAGATCCCTTGCTATCGACTCTTACTATTCACTATCCCAAGTGCAAAAATGCAAGAGACTCAGATAATCAATATCCTAACTCGAGAGCCAAATAGATTTAGATGATGATGAATATCAATATAGTCCTAGAAGTTCAAAATGTTTTAATATGAACCACTTCAGAATTCCACTTCCACTTTTAGCCACAGATCAGCTCTTTACTTTTTATTAGGAATACTTACATTGAAAAAGGAATGATCCAGGCCTGCAGGTGGTTAAAGATACGGAGCGAGGAGAGGCCTGGAAACCACAGTGCCAACAGTGCAGGGAAGGTGAAGAAGAAGAGCTAGGCAGGGAGAAGAGCTAGGCAGGGAGAAGGCAGGGGGTGCCCATTATCTGAAATTATGGCAGTTTGAAGTCTTGGGAGAGAGGAGAGGACATGGGGATGTGGAATGAGAACACCTAGATTTAAGGTCCAACACTACTGTAGACTAGCTAGGTGATCTTGAACAAATTATTTATCATCTATGAGTCTCAGTTTCTTTCTTGGTAAAAACATAGATGAGAATAGTGTCTACCAGCTATCAGACAATATGCATGAAAATGCTCTGCTATTTGGGAAGTATCCCAACACAAATAGTGATGGTGGTTGTTACAGATGATAGAGGATTTCATCTTAAAATACTTTTAATATAAAATAGCACTTAAAAATGTTTTTTCTTCACAGTTTTGTTGTTGTTGTTGTCATGGTCTAGCAGGGTTAAAATGTTTTATGTTGAGAGTTACAGCTTTATGAAAATCCTGTCAGTTATAACAGGAGAGTATTTTCCTTCAATTCAATGTAGTATTTATCTCTGAGAGCCATTAGGAATCATTTATGGCCATCTTAGTTCAGTTTTACTTTCCTTACTCTGGGAAGGTCTGAACCCATGATCAAGGGCCAAGAGTTTCGGGTATATTCTTGGCTTTGGCCCTAATCCTGAGTGGCCTTGGGGAAACTTACTGATATTCATTAGTTTTCTGATTGTTAGAAAAGCGGTGGTCATGCATAGTTACTTAATGTGGAAAATTCCACAGCTACAGAATTTAAAAGTGCTTTAATTAATACTTAGGCTATAAGAGGATTTATTTCGATTCTTAGATGTGAAATGTCAGATTTTAAAATAATGCTATAGCAACATGTTGAACTATGGAAAAATGAAAAAAGTGTTTAGAGCACAATTTTCCTTGTATTTGGATAGAATGTTGTCTTTTCAGACTTAGTTGTTATCTTTGTTTCCAAGTAGATGGAATATGAGTAAGATTGCTGCCATTCTGAACCTTTAGTATTTCAAAAAGTACTTAAGGTACATGTTTGCTTTCCCTTCCATCTTCTTCATTTTACTGGTGCTTAGAATTTTAAAGAGTGTACTCTTTGAGCTAGTACATGCTACTTAAGAAGAGAACACTCTCTTATAAGTAGTTGATGGAGAATCTCATTAATATCCTATGTATGTGGCATTCTACTTTCCCTGTACTCTCTCTCTCTGGGATACTTTTAGAAAAGCATTATTAAGCTAGTGATAAATCAGAACTTTGGTAATCACTGAGTATAGACTCTCAGACAGCCTGTTCCCATCTTGAGCTTCCGTCTTGGCTCTACTCATGACACTTAAACCAACTTCCATGCCCAGATAGAAGGCACATGAAACACTCCCTCCCTCATTAGCCTTTCGTCTCTGGGGAAAGCAGAGAGCACCTCACCCCTGAACCGAATGCATTTGTAGGACCATAGACTGAGTCAGCATTAACTGTAGGTGCCATCTAGCAGTCCTGTCTGCAACCCCCATATCAAGACATCATGCACTCCTGACTTGTAGGCTTCTCATGCCCACTACCGCACCTGGAGGTGGACTCCCTAATCAGAAAGCTGTGATTGTTGTTGAGAGAGAAGGCAGGAAAATGAACAATAGAGTCATGAATGTCATATTGAAGGCTTTGAATTTTATTTGCTCTGTAAGGAAGAGCTAATTTAAGCAGAGGAAAAATCTAAGCAGAGCTTTGCTTTTAGAAAGTGACTTTGGCAATTGTATGGGAGACGAATGTAGCAGATTGGATCAGGAGGTAGGGAAACCACATAAAAGACTATTGCAGAGCATCTAGGGAGGGGTGCTGCAGCCCGGAATATAGCAGAAGGAACCAGTCACATACCAAACCCCTAGTTCCTAACTTTGACAGTTCATCGTGGTCACCTTGGCAGCTTTTTAAAATTATTATATATTGACAAATTATAATTGTATATGTTTATAGGGTACAAAGTGATGTTGTGATATATGTATACAATGTAAAATGATTACATGAAGCTTATAAGCATGTCCAACATTTCAACTATTTATTTTTTGTGGTAAAAACATTTGAAATTTACTCATAACAGTTTTGAAATATTCAATATACTGTTATTAACTATAGTTACCATGCTGTGCAATAAATCTTAAAAAACATATTCCTCTTGTTTAACTGAAACTTTGTACCCTTTGACCAACATCTCTCTATTCCTCCTGGCCCCTAGCCTCTGGAAACCACCATTCTACCCTACTTCTATGAATTTGATTATTTTAGACTCCACATGTAAATGAGAACATGTCTTGTCTTTCTGTACCTAGTTTATTTCACTGAGCATAATGTCTTCCAGGTTCACCCATGTTATTGCAAATGACAGGACTTCCTTATTTTCTTTAGGCTAAATAATATTCCAGTGGGTACATATACCACATTTTCTTTTTTACTCCATCAGCGGACACTTAGGTTGATTCCACATCTTGGCTATTGCAAATGACGCTACAGTGTACATGGGAGTGTGGCTATGTTTTTAACATACTGATTTCGTTTCCTTTGGATATATATACAGATATGGGTTTACTGGATCATACAGTAATTCTATTTTTAGTCTTTTGTGGAATCTCTGTACTGTTTTCCATAACGGCCTGTACTAACTGATGTTCCCACTGGCAGTGTGCAAGTGTTCTCTTTTCTCCAGATCCTTGGTAACACTTGCTGTCTTTTATCTTTTTGATAATAGCCATTCTCACAGGTGTGAGGTTATGTCTCATTGCAGTTTTAATTTGCATTTCTCTGATAATCAGTGATGTTGAAGAACATTTTTTTTCTATGTCTGTTTGCCATTTGTAAGTCTTCTCTTGAGAAATGTCTATTCAGGCCCTCTCCCCATTTTTTAAAAGAAATGGATGCCTGGGACCCATACCTTAGGATTCTGATTTAGTTGGACCAGGGACATTTTTGCCAATGGACTTTTAAATACTCCAGAAGTGATTCCGCTATGCTTACAGAATTGAGATCTGCTGTAATAACAGCAGCAAGTTTACTAAGCACTTAGGCCCAGTAAGTTATTATTAATAAAATAGTATTAATATTAATAACTTAATATTAATAAGATTAATAAGTTATTATTACATATAATAACTTATTCAGTCCTCTATGAAATACATGCTGTTTTATGCCCAATTTATAGATGAGGAAATTAAGTACAGAGAAGTTAAGTCAATTGCTCAAGGTCACATAATGTGCCACTGGGAGAACCAGGATCAGAACACAGATTATCTGACTCCAGAGATTTGCTGAAATGGGATTTAACAATCTTGATATTTTGTTTTATGATTTGCTTTGAAAATAACATTCATTGATTTAACCAGCTTTTCCCATAATTATTTTTTGTCAATAGAACATGAAAGTCACACACAGTCTTTAAGAAAAGGTGTGTGCTGAAAATATTAAATTATAGGAAAAAATTATTTATTTTAAAATTATTTTCTTCTGCTTCCTGAGCCAGCCCAGCATGCTTCCTGGCTTGTTTTCTTTCTACCGCTACCAGAGGAAGAATAGAGAGATGATATCATTTGATTTTTTTTCCTCCTGCTGAGTCAATAAAAGAATAAAATACAATGTAGCTCTAATTCAGGAATTCTTTTACTGGCACCTAACCTAGTTCGTAACCATATATGTGATGGCTGTTAATAACAGAATCATTTGAAATAGCTTATAAAGAAAAAGGAAAAAACAAAAGTCATCTATACTCTTGCCACATGAAGGTGGTGATGTTAACATCCTTCCAGAGGTCTTCTTTTGATACTGTTTTCATTAGTCCTTGTTTCATGAGGAATAAAAACTAGACATAGTAATATGGTTTATGATGTTCAGATATTTAGGGTTTATATTACCCACTTAGACAAGAAATCCATCAAAGTTTGATCAGTTCTAATTCTATCCCTTTGTTCCCAGTCCCGTGATAACTTTTACTTATTGAGATTTTTTTTTTTTTTTTTTGACATACGGACCCATAGCAAGGGTTCCTTGTGGCCATTTTAATTGCACATGGCAACCAGACATCCTAGGAAACTTGCCATTGTTAAAAAGGAAGGAGGGGACCTAATAGAAACAATAAAAGATTTTGGTGACATGTATCTGGATAGCTGATGTCAATGCTTTTCCTGATTTAAAACTGTATCTTAATATGAGAAAATACTTCTAAAATTTTAGAACATTGTGTTTTTAAAAGTATCTCTTAAGCCAGGCATGGTGGTGCATACCTGTAGGCCCAGCTACTCAGGAGGCTGAGATGGGAGGATCGCTTGAGCCCAGGAGTTCAAGGCTGCAGTGGGCTATGATCATGCCCCTGCCCCCCAGCCTGGGCAATAGAATGAGACCCTGTCTCTAAAAAAAACAAAATAAAAAAAAATAAAAGTGTCTCTCAGCAAGCGTTTGTTGAATTTCTATTTTGTGCACGATGCTTTACTATTATAAAATCGTTCTTGCTAAGAGCATCAGTGATTTCCTTTTGTTAAATCTAGTGGCACTTTTCCATCCACATTTTATCTTCTCTCCTTTTAAACATTATTGCGTATCGACAAATTTCAATTGTATATATCCCAAACAGAGTCCCCATAGATGAAACATTTTTAAAAATCCAATTTTATATATTTATGGGGAACAAAGTGATGTTATGATAGGCGTGTGTGTACACACACACACACACACACACACACACACACAATATAAAATGGTTAAATGAAGCTAATTAACTTATCTGTCATTTCAATCATTGATACTTTGACTCCTTCCAGAAATTCACTCTTCCTTTGGCTTCAGGATATCTCATTTTTGCGGTTTTCATTCTACCTCTCTAGCAATTCTTTCTGAGTCTTCAGTGCAGTTTTCTCTTCTGTCTTCCTGTGGATGCCGAGTCCTCAGGATTCCGACCGTACCGCTGATTCTCCGCACTCCACCCGCTTTTCTTAAGGCTCTCACTGCTTTTGTTGTTCAGCATTTATGTAATTACGACTTCCAAACCTACATCTCTGGCCCAGACCTCTCTCCTAATTCCAGGTCCATATATCGAGCTGCCTATGAAAGTCTTTACGTGAATGTTTTGCAGGCACCCCAACTATAAGATGTTCTAAAACAGAAGCTATCTCTCTTCTTGACCAATCCTGCTCGTAACCCTGTTCCCAGTCTAAGTGATGAATAGTTATCTAAACAAAAAAAATCTGAATATTTTTGTTAACTTCTACCTATCCTTCATTCCCTGTGTTTAACCAACTACAAAATTTTATATTCTTCTTTACCATATCTCAAAATAATCTGCTATTTTTCTTTCCTTATCACTACCTAATCTTTCATGGTTTAATTTATAAATTTATTTTTAACAAATGGCTATATTTCCCAAACTGTGTTCCACAGGCCATTAGTTCCATAAGATGTTAAATGGCATTCTACAAAAAAAAAAAAAAAAAATCAGTGTTCCATGGCCAAATACCACATATCACCTTTCCTATCTTGGCAATTCATGACAAACATGAAGTACTAAGAAATCCTGTAGTGAAGCAACCTGCTTGTGTAACTCAGCATTCTAGTAGCCCTTTCTCCACTTTTCGTGGAAAGTCTTGAAATATCTTGCTTCCACTGCATGGTTTGAAACATGCTTGTATAGGATATAAGATAAGGAACAAACTCATTTTTCTCCTAAGTAGTGTTTTCCTGTCAACAATTGTTGAATAATTTTTCCCTTCCCTCCTTGTTATGGGGCTTCCTTAATCATATGTTAAATTCCTAAACGTCCAGGGACCTGTTTTAGAACTGAATGTTTGTTTTTGTTGTTGTTTGTTTGTTTTTGAGACAGACTCTCACTCTGTTGTCCTAAGTAGAGTGCCATGGCATCAGCCTAGCTCACAGCAACCTCCCACTCCTGGGCTCAAACGATCCTCCTGCCTCAGCCTCCTGAGTAGCTGGGACTACAGGAGCACTTCATGACACCCAGCTAATTTTTCTATTTTTGGTAGACACAGGGTCTCTCTGTTGCTCAGGCTGGTCTCGAACTCCTGACCTCAAGCTGTCCTCCTGCCTCTGCTCTCCAGAGTGCTTGGATTACGGGCGTGAGCCACTGTACCCTGCCTAGAGCTCAATGTAGACTCTTGCTTTATTTATTTATTTTTATTTATTTTGGAGACAGTGGCATCTGTCAGTATTTTTGAGGGAGGCCCATTTAAATGCAGAAAAAAAACCATCTTTACTAGCTAAAGCCAGGCACATCCAACTGTCAAATGTAAGCTCTTCGGCACTAATATTGAGGCCAAGTGAGTTATCATATGCAGAGTTCTATTGAAGAAATTTTTGGTAGAAGAGGAGTCAGACTTACAGACGTATTCAGAATTCGTCAGTAATTGGCCACATAATGATCAGCTTTAACAAGCAAGAGCTGCACTCCCCCCTTCCTTTCCAGTTGATAAAAGGGACGAATCTGAGCATCCTGAGGTTAGTCAAGACTCAGCTTTGAGTCAGATGATCCTGGAAACTTATCCATGTTTTTTTTCCCGTAATACTCTGGTTTCATGTGGCTATTTAGTAAAATTGCACCTGAACTACTTGAAATTATTCAAGAATTAATTACATTTCATCCTGAGTTGCAATTTTTAATTGATCCAATGCCATTGGCCTGGAACTGGCAGTGATCGGGTGAATTTCTGTTTACATGGTTGTGAGGCCAATACATTTTTTTTTTTTTTTGCTCAGAATATTAGATTGATTAGCCCACATTCTGAATGCCTAGAACCCACACTTTGATTATTTGGAAATGCTAAGATCCGTTCAATTCTATGATTACCTGATATAGTATTTGTGGAAGAGTGCCAGTTTTCTTGAGTTAAGAAGAAAGTTAAGAAAAGCTATAAACACAAGCGTATTTTCATATATAAAAGAATGTCTGAATGGAAAAACTAAAATGTTAGTTTTAGTTAGAGGTTATAGTTGGATGGTGGAATGTTGCTTGGTGTCTTCTTCTCCAGATCCACTTTGCAGTCTGTGCTGGGCCCTGGAGAATGACCAGTAAAAAATACACGCTTGGGTTTGCTCCCCTGCCCTCTGGTTTCTCGTTGGGTTCAACCAATCTCCCTGGAGATCAGAGAAAGGGAGAAAGTTGGAGTTGGCGTATCTCTTCCTCTGGCCCTTTACTTGCAGAACTGTCTTGGGCTGGCCGAATCGCTCAGCTGATGGTCACAGGTTGTCTTAGGCCATTCAGGCTGCTACAGCAAGGTACCATGAACTAGGTGGTTTATGAACAACAGAAATTTATTTCTCACAGTTGTGGAAGCTGGAAGTCTGAGCTCAAGATGCCAGCATGGTCAGGTTCTGGCGAGGGCCCTCTTTTGGGTTGCAGACTGCCGTCTTCTTACTGTATTTTCACATGGGAGAAAAAAGGAAGGAGAGCTGCCTGGGGTGCCTTTTATAAGTGCACTAATCTCATGCATGAGGGCTCCGCTCTAGTGACTCAATCACCCCTCAAAGACTTCACCTCCTAATACTGTCACATTCAGGGTTAAAATTTCAACATAAGAACTTTGAGGAGACACATAAGAATATTCAGTGCATAACACAGCTCCTCTTCCGGAAGGCTTCTCCGTGTGACTCTCTCCTTTTGGGTTCTGATAACTACTATCTCCCTCAGCCCTGGGCTTAGGGATGGTGACAGCTTCACTGTTTCTGGCCACAGCATGTGTCACTATTCCTGGTGATTTCTTTTCACCCTTCCTAAAGACACTAGTGATCGTTGCCCTAATAGTCCACTGTCAATGTTGGGATCCAGGTGCTTGCTTAAAGAAATATTGGTTGCTGTCAGATATCTTGGCTAAGTGGGTGTGTACTTACATGTTGTTTTTCTCTTAGATCCGAGAGTTGAAGATTGGCTCCTCATGTCCTCACCTCTGCCACAAACCATCATCCTGGGACTCTATGTCTATTTTGTCACTTCTCTGGGACCAAAGCTCATGGAGAATCGAAAGCCCTTTGAACTCAAGAGAGCAATGATAACATACAATTTTTTCATAGTACTCTTTTCTGTGTATATGTGTTATGAGGCAAGTGTCTTCAGTATTCCTAATGGGAGAATTTTGCCCAAGTCTTCCTATTTATGTTATGGTTTTGGTTATGCCTATGAGGGTAACCTTTTTAGTGATTTAATGAATTTTAGAAGCTGATCTCACTAGAGCAGGTATTTGCCAAAATATCATTACATAATAGGCCAAATAATAAACTCATTAGAAGATCTCAGTAAAATCTACCTCATGGGTAATGAGAAAAAGTAACATGTAGTCCAGGGACTAGCACATAGTTAGCCTTAACAGATGATTGAATGAATCCGTAAATGTTCGTTTTGAGGAAACTCATACTCAGAAATTAAGTAATGTAAAATAACATAGCTGGTAAGTGGAGGACTGACATTTGCACTCAGGTCTGTCTGATATCAGAGTCGATCTTGACTCTGTAATGTCATTGTCCTGGTAGGAACCTTTGGTTTCTGCATGCTCTGGCGAGCTATGGGATGGAGGACTGTTTGGTTTGGTTTATTGGGCTGTGGGGGAAACAGAAAACGTAGACCAATACAAAGCAATAGGTGGCAGAGCCTGTTCCTTAACTGTCAGTAAGAGAGATGGCGATCTTCCGGGACCCAACAGGAAATTCATGGGTTCTCTCTCCCCCGCTGGGCTACTACTGTGCCTAGCTGCCCTCACGTTTCTTCTTTTCTGGGATTCCTTGCTTCTTTTCCCACTCTGGCTTCCTCATCCTCTTTTTTTTTTTTTTTTTTTACTTCCTTTACAGCCTAGCTTGTGCTTAGTCATGACTGTGGCTCAAGGGGGCCCAGCACAGCCTCTCTGACCTCTCATGACCCCATAACCTCTCCACATGCTTCCTTCCAACCCGGCTCCTGCTGCAGATCTGCCTGATCAGATCACTTTAACTCTACTTCGGCTGTATTTCTCACAGTCCTCCCTAAAGTCTGGACTCACTCTGCTGCTTTCCATTTCTTCTTTATTTCCAAAATTAGCTCACAGACGATTCTTACTGCCCCTTCTAGAGTATGAGCAACTGAAAGGGAAAGAGTACTGGAGATGGGAGCAAAGAAAATGCAAGTTCTAAATGAGTTCTCAGAGGTGGGATATAGCATGTTATAGTACAGTGTTGAGAACACACATGGAAGCCAGGAGAC